>NNCF01127576.1:284674-338816 GCA_002313205.1 Laupala kohalensis | reverse complement strand
TTGCTCCCCCCCCCCCCCCCCACTTTTGATTCCTAATCGCCGCTACTGTTTGGGAGCAATTTCCTGAATACCAGTTCCCAATCCAATCAATGTAGATTTTTAAAATAAAAAAAGATCCTTATTTAATTCCCAAACAAGGTAAGTTGTAATAAACTATTTCGCTGAGTATAGAAAAATGATTTTTAGTGGCATCGCCATAATTTTTCGCTTTAAAACATATCAGAGAATCAAAAGATGTTGGCGAATTTAAAAAAACAACAAATCTTCCGGTTCAAGATTCAACAGATAACGGAAACGAAAGTGAACTAAATTAGTTATATTTTTAACTTCATAAGTGAAACACTAGAACACTAGATAGAAATCTCCGAAAATATATTTAGTGGGTCTTACTCAGAACAGTTAGTGAGTATCACGATACAGTTAGTAACATGTTGCGGGTATGCCTTACAAGGTATTTTCTACAAACAAAATTAACTTGTATGTAACAGGATCAACTCAACTCCATTTTGCCGACAATTATAGTATTTCCGACTAGTTTAGATAGACGTATTCAATGTTGGATGTTGTTCCTAAATTATCTAGATTTAGCGAATTATAATTATAAAAATTATTGGAACTTGAAAACGTTAATGGGATAAAATAATATTATCTATGTACTCGGCACAGTAAACTGCATTTAGAAATTAAAAGCATTATTTTCCATTAAATTCATTCTTCTCTTTCCATTAAACTACCATTTGAAATTGGCTTATTGAAATTATGGTCTTGCTACGTGTTTCGTGAAACGAGGGTGAATGAATGTGGTTTAACTTAAGGTAATGTTCGGGAGAAACGCAACCCACACTGGGAAAAATAGAACTTCGAATCGTGTGTTGGTCACGAATTCTATTCTCGAGGGTCGGGGATCTAAATTGAAATCCGATTCAAGATTGTCGACAAGGACTTACAGGCGTTAAAGCTTTTCTTTCCTTTTAGGCTTAACCGATCTAAAACCAATACCCATATACCTATCCGTCTGCTATTAGTTCTTGCGTAAGTATTCGATGTTCTTGGAATTAGCAGGATTATTCTCTTAAAGTATGAGAGGGATAACACCTGATAACTTACGAATATGCTTTTTATGATTTAGATAGAGTGAGAAAGAGTAATAGATACATATTGTTGTATGAATTTAACTGATGACAACTAAAAGAAACATTTCCTGAAATTATGAAATCATAATGGTTCAGACTACATATATTCACCCTGAAGCTGCTGTAATTGTTATTGTTAATTTACACCTGAAGAACTTCTTTTATGAATAAAATGACGAAATAAAAATGATACTGGAGTAATCTTCTTGAGAGTTGTCAAAACACTTCGTCGTTTATGAATACGAAGAACATGTCATAGTTTGTGTAAGCTTTCTAATATTGGAGCTCTGAAATTACGAAATGTAACAGTACCTTTTAATCTACATACTTAAATTCTGATACTAACATTGGGAAAACCTTCATGTGAAAATTTTTTCGGTTTTATAGACATTAAATTGTTACGTTCTGATGAAGTAAATTAAAACTTCTTTTCATGTATCTCGTCATATTATTATTTATTTAATTATTTATCTTTATCTCATGTCATTGAAATAAATGCACCTATTCCTGTTCTAGTATTAAAGAACGAATAAACACTTTCTTGACAATCTTAATCGTAGCCAATACAACACGGATACCTTCTCAACCTTTTCCGTTATTATGACGAATGGAGTTTTTATTTCCATTCATACCAGAAAATGAACGTGGAAAAATACCGACAGATGATAAATGAAGTTTATACCTTACTATTTTGAAAGATAAACTATAAATGTTGCCATCGTTTAAATCCACGAAAAGGTAATTTATGTTCTCAGGAGAGGTCGGCTCTGATATCACTTAACAACAACAAAAAGATAATTGTTTTACCAGCTGACAAGGGCAATGCTATAGTAGTCATGAACACCCATGACTACCGCAGAAAAATTCAGGACCTATTAGAACCTTCTACTTACAGGAAATTNATAGTAGTCATGAACACCCATGACTACCGCAGAAAAATTCAGGACCTATTAGAACCTTCTACTTACAGGAAATTGCCATGGGACCCTACCAATAAATACCAGTCAACGAACTTAAAAAGAATTCATCTATTTCATTGGAATATCAAAGTTTCATTAAAAAATCGGAATCACTACCTCCTAGACTCACCAAAAATACGTAAACCGGAAGTAGCACTTCGTCTAATTGTGAGTGCGATAGATTTTCCCACATACGCTGTTGCTAAACTTCTGACCAGATTTCTTCAAGTGCATGTTGGCACAACTGACTCCCATGTAAAAATACCACGGAATTTTATTGTAAACTGAAGAACTATAAATTAAAACCGAACGACTTATTGATGAGTTTCGATGTTGTTTCTTTATTCACAAGAGTACCTATCAAGGACACGTTGGATAACATCTCACGGATTTTCCCACAGGACATAACTGCTCTTTTTCATCACGTACTCACAACTAACTATTTCCAATGGAATAATGAATAAATCGACGGGGTAGCAATGGGAAGATCACTCAGTCCTGTGGTTGCGAACTTTTTCATGGAATTCTTCGAGACAGAGGCACTAAGTACTGCTCCTCAATCACCAACCTGTTGGTTAAGATACGTAGATGACACTTTTGTGTTTTGGAGCCATGGTGAGCCTTCCCTTCTAGAACTTTTTTACATCTGAACAATGTACATTCGAACATCGAATTTACTATGGATAAAGAATTTATTGGACAACTACCGTTCTTGGACGTCATGGTCATAAGAAAGGTAGACGGAAGCCTCGGTCATACGGTATTCCGGAAGAAGATACATACCGACCGTTACTTACATAAAACTTCATCCAGCTCAAAAGAGGGCCATGGTTAAAACCTTGTTTGACAGAGCCATACGTATCTCTGAACCTCAACACTTGAAGGAAGAACTTAGACATTTAAACATTGCACTACAATCTAATGGCTACTCACAATGGGAAATTAAAAGGACTCTTCATTCCAACAAGAAAAACGGTCATTAATTCGAAAATTATAAATCCGACACTATGCATTGCTCACTTGCCCTACGTACACAATGTCACGGACTGTATCAGTAAATTGTTAAAACGACACAAGGTCAAGACCATTTTCAAACCAATCAACCAAATATACAACGTTCTCCGACCCATCAAGGACAAACGAGATCCTCTTACCAGTGGTGGGACACACCGGATCCCCTGTTCAAGTGGTGCAGTATGTATAGGCACTACTAAACGCAGCTTTAACACTCGTCTTGCAGACTCGAACATTCTAGATGCTGCAGGTTCAGACAAAAAGACAAGTCATCTGTCGCTGAACATGCATGGAAATAAAGTCACGATATTCAATTTCATGATACCGTTAAAATTGCTTCAGTATTATATTATAATACAAGATTACACCGTGAAGCAATTGAAATATATTAGCACCGAAGTAATTTCAATAGAAAAGAAGAAAATCTTAAGATTAATAGTTCCTGGTATCCTGTGCTCCGAAACTTATATCCAAAACCCGTAAATAAAAGATGCTCGAATCTATCACCTTCCATCAAATCAGAGAGCAGCACGCTCCCGTTTCCCGCCATTTCCCACTTAATAAATAGACCTGAGTCTCCACTCGCCACATCAGAAGCTGTTGGGACGCCGCTGAGGAAAGCCCAGCGCCCACGTAAAACTCGACACTGAAGAAGGCAGCCGCAGTTGCGACCGAAACGTCTGTGAAGAACGCTTCATCTGGACCACGGCTCAATAGCCCAGAAGTTCTTACACATTTTAATGCCGGCCGTGAAAGCCTGCATTCTGCGTAATACAACTGTGAAAGTTTCTTTTCAATCCGTTCAGTAGTTCAAACGTGGTGTGAATCCAAATAGTTTTTGTAAAAGTATCCGAAAGATTGTGCCATACTGCGAGGTCAACTGAAGTGACAAGGAAAACTATAATGGGTATTGCTGTGAATATTTCATGCACATTTAGAAATACTTTTCTGCAATGGGGATAATTAGTATGCTAACCCAGAAATCACAGCCGAAAGGCGTGATATAACCTATGTCTTTGAAATTATGTATTCTCCACTGAAAGTATGACTATTGTTAACCTGGAACTCTAGTTACTTTTTGACCCTATAAACCAATATACATTGGTCTTGTATCAACCGTGATTTAAGGAAGATAATTTTCACAGAAATAATCCATGCAAGCATATATACGGATTATCAGCTCATCATGAAGAAAACTTGGAAGTCAAATACATATGAAAAGTATGTATAAAAATTGCGCCTTCGGAGACTAAAAGAACAAAATAAAATTGACTGAATACAACATTCTTGTGAAAACTTTCATTCCAAGGGGGTTATTCCTATTCTTGAGTTTATTTTATTTTTTCTCCTTTGAATGAGGCAAGAAGACGATCAAGATAGGGATTACCCAAATTCACTAAATTTTTGTCTTTCACTTAAACAGTGTAAGAGCGGTGACTCAAGCAATGGTGTTTAAAGGAAGCAAATATATTTATGTTAGATACAATCCAGAGCTGAGTACTGCGGAAAGCGTTTTACCATTGTGGAACTTTGATTCATTCTAGCTGATAAGAGTTGCTTATACCTATAATATTTTAGTATCGTATTTGAAGGAAACAGTTTATGTACTTCAAAACTTCTCAGCATTTTAATGAAATCTTCATAAACACGCTACTTCGTCAATATTCACTATACTTTACCTATGTCTTAATTGTAAATTTTATTTTACGTTATTTTATTATTTATTTCATCCTTTTGTGATAAACTACCCAATTTATACAAGAAACTATGGATGAAGATGCTTTTGTCATGATTATAATAAAATGTTCATCTTAAAGACACTTTAAACGTAGTCATAAACTGAATTTATTATTAATCCTTTAATGAACTGTTGATAAGACATCCTCGTGAAGCTTTCTTTGTGCCAGACTTATTCACTCTACAGATGGTTCGTTCTTCCTGTACTTCGTGTTTTCCAAGGAATCTTATTATGGTCAGCACAATCACAAGAGTTCCGTAACTGTCGAAGCACCAACGTAGAAAAATAAAATTACTTGACATAATACTTCGAGACACGTGTCACCTTTTTAAGTGTTTTATGTGTGATGTATTAAAAATGATTTGATATACAGTTCTAGTACAATTTTGTTCTGAATTCTAACGAGAAAAACTTAACATACACAATGAAAATAAAAGTTTTCCTCCTGATTTCTGTCGAATAGGACACTGCAAAGCTGAAATTATTTCAGTTAATTTCTCGAGAAATAAGTACAAATATTGCCCATTTGAGTCCTATTACCCATCAGTCTTGAGGGCAGTCTATTTTCTTCCAAGACAGAAAAAAATAACGCAAGTTGACCTCCGTGGTTGAATGGTATATCGTTATCAAGATGAATAGCAACGGAGGTAAATGTTCAATGTGGATGTAATATTTTTATTGTGTTATGTTCTGTTTCAATTATATAAATCAGTCGCGAAACAGTCGCCTTTATGTATATATATTTTCTCTTCATGTGTTCACCGTGTTCACAGTGTTCACCGTGTTCTCTCTTCCCCTCCGCTGTCCATTCCTTCCCTCTTCTTCTTATAGCTATATTTTGTTCAAATTTATGTTTCTTTACAGTGTTCCTAAATTTTTCCCGATCATTGAAGTCATTTTCTGTAATGTGCATTTGTCTGAGATCCTCTTCAGTTTCATTTTAACGAATTTGAAGCTTAAATTCAATTCAGTATTTCTTCATTAAAATTGTTTTTCTGAATTTTCTGAAGAATGCTTTGTTTTCGACTACTTTTCTTCTGGTAAATTAACCACTGTACTTCTACTGAACAGTTTGAAAAAAATAATGAAATACTGTTCGTGAGATAAACAAAGAAATTCTTTTCTCTGACTATTATTAATATTGACCTAGTACATAGATGTGTATAAGTTTATATTAAACTCATATTCGGTTGCTCATTAACATTAGCTTTTTTAAATTGGTATTAGTTTTTTCGAAAACTTGATTTTTTTTCCTGTATTGTATATCAATGTATCTCTGTGATTCATTCCCATACTTATTTCATAATACGGACTCTTATTTTATGCACCTTGATGATTTGTATTACGAATTGTCAATATGTAGTTTTTGATTTAATTATTCAATTTTATTTATTCAATTACACCATTCTCGGAAATGATTTGCAATATGAATATTTTTCTATTAATAGATGAGTAAATTTGTGAATTTGGTTAATATATTAATTATTGTATGTTTCTTACTTTTGATATTATTGAACAGATATTACGGCCTTGATCTGTTTGAAATTTAGAATGTTTCTAATTCTAGAAGGTTGCATGTTTTAAAACGCTTATTTATTTATTTAATGATAAACTTATCTCCTGGTATGAGAAGTATTTGTGCAAGGGTTCCACATCTTTGTTAGTAAATTGATTTTTCGCTGAAGGAAATATTTTGTCTCCTAACGTGGAATCAAATGTAATTTTGCATAATTTATAAGAGAATTTATTCCTTACAAATGCTCACGACTGTTTCCGTTGCATTTTATTTGAAAAGTAAAGTTCCTCGTTTCATTTAATGTAATAACGGGAAAATACTTGTGTGCTTTCTGGATCAGAGATACAAACGTTGAGTTTAGGGATACCATTACCTCGTTTTATCGTCCTTTTTGGAACATTGTAGCATGGTGTGAAATGTGACATAATGCTTCAAACTGCAGAGTTACCCATTTCATTATTCCTAATTAGAGTTGTTATTCCTTAATGTACGACACACAAGAGAGGTAATAACGCGTTGAAATTCGTAGTTTTTAGAACTACAGATTGCCTAACCTTTTCTTTTCACTCTATAACTAAATTGAGTGCAATTCTCTATTGGCTTGTAGCACGAATATGAATTGGCTAGCAATTAGTGAGAAAACCCAAGAGGATTAATTTGCAATCACGATCACAATTAATTTTCTGTATACCAGGTATCGCAAATAGAATAATTACATCAGGGAAATCTCTTAATTTGTTTGAAAATGTTTTGTATATAATACGTCAATGGTTGACACTGAATATGGCACGACAGGAAAATGTTCTACGACAGTTGCAGAGTCTTCAAACTCTTGGCCCTCAAAGCGAAATATTTCCTTCATTAATGTTCTGTTTGTTGTCTGTCCACCAGTTTGTGAAGAAAACTAGAATTAATGTTTTACGACTTCTTCTGTTCAGTCCAACCTAAAGTTAGATGTGTTTTATGTCCAAAATTTTTAAGTTATGTTTTTTACACGAACGAAGAACGGACGCTGAAAAGAACGAGTATGTATATTTTACTTCCAAATGTTTCACAAAACGCGAGGCAAACTTACAATGATAAATATCATGTCCAACAACACAAATATGTTTAATGTGCTATTTTTGTTACTTTGTTATCATAATTGAAATCAATTTCTTTGGAAAGAACATTTTTCTCTTTCCTCTTTTTTGTCCCATTCATTCATCTATCTTTCCCGCTTTATCCCTTTGTTTCAGTCATAAAGCGTCCTTGAATAGAGGAAATGATTATTTGACCCCAAATCCTAATGTGGTTCAAAAGCATTTGTCAATGCCAATAAACCTCTATGTAGGCGGGCGTGACTTTCAGTATATGAATGTTTGGGGCAATATATATGGAGAGAGGGAGTGAATGAGAGGGGCATAGCTCACAGAAGCTTCATTTTCAGCACATTGATATGGTTATCACGCATCAGAGAGCTTGCAATGCATCCACTCGGCTCCAGCCAGTAACCTTAATACACTTCCGTTACACATGATTGAACTGCGATTTGGAGCGAGTTTGACGATTCACTTTGCTATTCCCACGGACTAGCTGACTTTAGCTTTAGCAAAAGAGATGATTAAGTTTTATTCATTCAATTAATGACACGTAAGTAAATGAAAGTACCTGCGAGGAAAAAAAACTTTTATATCATTAGTGTATTTTCAATAATTTATTTTGCATATTTTAGTTTCTTGCAATCCTAAGACTTAATGATGTTGAAAATCATTGTTGACATGGCATTCTCTTTTTCTCTAAATCCAATCTTAACGATAGAGGGATTAATTTTGTATGTCTTAAATTAATTTTTGTATGTTGGCAATAATGCAAATTGATTTTGAACTGTCTCAGATTGATCTTTTTATAGTATCTGAAAGAAATTCCAAGGAAATCTAAAGTATTTCTCGCCGAACCCTCACCTCAATCTGCCGAGTTCACTTACTTTACAATCGAGTCTCCAGACTATTACAGCCATTATGAACTTACAATTATTTGATTATTACTTCACTCATGCGAGTAAGAAATTTACGAATCAGGTTAATAATTGAAGATTTAAGCATATAATGTACTGATATAACTAGACAAGATTATTTGGTATTAATTGTCTTTAATGGTAAGTAGGTTTTCTTAATAAATATTTAAAAAATAACTCCAGTTCAAACTTATTTGAATAATGGAAAGAAAATCAGAGATGACAATGTTTTATTTATTCTTTCTGACTTTTTGCATCGGTAATAGTGAAAGAAACTACCATCATGTGTCAGTGACCTCGATGTAAGAAAAGTACTGCGTAAAATTTTCAAGGACTCTTCGTAGTGCTCTGTTCCTGTGGTGTCGATAACGCTTACAGATGTGGCCGCTAGAGACCAGAAGTGGAGCATATGGTGGCAGTGTATACGACAATCACGTTACCATTGATTCATTGGTAGATTGCACATGTCTTCGACAGATAAGCTTTTCCGTCAAATATTCAAAAGCGACATAGAAGATGTGATTGCAAAAGAAAATTTGTTTTCACTTTCGATCTTCAATAGTACCTTCCATATCTCTCTACAGTATAAAAGGTTATGAACCTTCAATATCGATTTCAGAGGGGAATCATAATCATACGACTTCTGTCTGAAGCGTATGAAAAATTTAAACACTCCTCTGTTTCTATAAAAGAAAATGGCCGGTCTGACATCCAACTATTGTGCGCTTTACTTCATACCGTTAAAACTATGGGATATAATTCGTTCTCTATTTTAGCCAACAACAAAGTACTGAAAAGTTTTAGAAGGAAAATTTATATCAATAGCATAATTAGTTTTGAGGCAAGCCCTAAACTAATAAACATTTCCTTTTCGTAATCTCAGAGGATATTAAACATATTTTATACCTTGTTAAGTCCGTAGCTTTCTTCGTATCCGCAAATTTTTATTTTGGAATACTCTTGAACTTTTTTGACACGCCTTAATTTTCATTTTTTGATGAATATGTAGTCTCAAATATACTTAAGATTTTATTGTTGTTGTAGGGATGATGGTTTAATTTTTCCTAATAGGAGATCGTGATCTTGATCTAAAACTTTAATATGTTTACAATAAAATATCAGTGATGATATGACTTCGTAAGTAAATATGATTTCCAAGTGATATTATCAAGCATTATATCGTACAATAGTTTCATAAGAATGGGTTATGTTAAGTTATGTATATATTTATTTATTTATTTTATTTATTGTGTGAATAATGATATACAAATGGGGAACCTCCAGTCACGAACGAAATAAATCACTCCGATTTGAAAGTTGAAAGGATTTTTTTTAATTCTTAATTTTTTAACTTATATTTATAATTTGAGGTATAATGCGTGAACGGTGAGATACGTTCATTTCTGCGAGAAGTTTGTATTCTTTCAAGAACAAGAAATTAAAAAGAAATGTATTAGGAAAATGAAGTGTTGAATTTTAACGACTAAACTTTCATCTTTGCCAACTCTTAATCCTGCGATTTTACACATCATAGTGTAAGGTTCATGATACATTTTCTATTCCCAGCTCGCAGTATCTTTTAATGAAACCCGTCAGTTGATGTAATTAAGTAAACAGAAAATATTCCCGAGTAATCCACTTTGTCCAATTTCGACTAAATTTCGTCTCTGTCTCTCCCTCGTTTGTCCATTCCTCCTCCGGCAGAGCAAACATCGCCCTTTCTCGCTTTCCCTGTGACCCAACCCATCCCTCATCCCTTCCTTCCCCCGCGGAGCGTTTGCTTTATATTCGAAAGCGTTCCGTATCTCACCCCTCGGGGTCGCGACCTTTGGCAAGAGATCTTCGCGTGCGAAGCCCAGCTCTCTTCGTGGGAAGGGAAGAAGCGGGGAAAGACGAGGGAGAGAGGGTGGCAACTGAGGCTGAGGGTGGACCGGACGCAGGAAAAGAGACTACTGAGAGCGAATGGCTCAAGAGTGTGTTCTCGTGGACACAGCAGCTACGAGACTCGCCAAGAGCTTGTGTAAATATATACTTGTTTAACTCGTGCTCAATAAAGGCAAATTCCACTTGGTTTTGGTGCTTAGCTGGTGCTGGTATTTAAAATTTCAGGTATTAATTAAGTTTTGATGTTAGCAAAAAATATTATACAATTACGAGTACTCTTTGAATAGAACACGCATTCATCATTCAATTGTAGTTCCTAATACAAATTAACACTTCATATTTAATTAATTTTATAAATGAACTATATTTTATTGATACGCTTTTTCGATTTTTTGGCTGCAATTTTTTGTTTTATCGTATCTCACTCAAGTTGACTTAAAACCGTAAAATTCAAATATGATGTGCTGAGTTAAATTTCGATTCTATTCCCTCACCGATATTTAACTTTGCTTTTCTTTTCTTCAGTAGTATCTCTTCAAAAACTTTTTTTTTCGTCCAACGTAACACTTCGCATTCAGTTTAAAAACAATTAGTAGTGTCTACTGTATTTTCTGTTACTTTTCGTTTTAATACTATTACATACATTTGTATTAATTATTATAGTTAAATTTTATATTATTATAGTATTTCACATTTGTATTATGTTTGTTTTTGATAATTACATTATTTTTTTATATTATTTCTTAATTTAAATAATATTAATTCAGAGTTCATGCAGTGTTTCGGAACATTTTATTTTACTATCTGTTACACTATACTGGATACTTCAATATTCCTCTGCGTCTTGCATTGATTTTATTTTCCCTTTCCAAATCCGAAAACTGAAGAAATAAATAGGAGTCTAGGCAAATAATTTTTTCATTTCTTTTTGGTTTTAAAAACTGTATTAAATGAATTAAATAAATAATGAAAGACTTACGATCTTTTATGGACGACTTGTATATACATCCATACTAATATATAAATGTGTAATGAGAAAATGTGTTTGTCAGTTTGTTACTTGATCACGACTAAACCACTGGACACATCGCGATGAAATTTTGCAAGGAGATAGTTTAGATGTTCAGGATGAACATAGGGTAACTTTTATTTTGTAAATATCTGATAAGAAAGATAGAAATGGTTTTTGAAAATAAATGTCGATACAATCGGGGAAAAAGACAGCTATATTTGATCACGCTGCCTGAGCAGTCAGAAATAGGTGACAACTATAATGGCAGTATTGTTTGCCTCAAAGAGTTCTACAAAACATTTCGCGCTAGTATATGTCTATTTACAAAAAATAACCCAAATTATCGATAGAACGTTATGAAAAATAGAAGTGACAAATACTTCAACCTAAGAGAGCAATTTAACAAGGGAAAAATCAGTCATCCGATTTAATGGTTTATTTGCATTTATCAAAGATAGAAAACGTCTTTAAATCATCAAATTTCGACGAATAGTTTAGATTTTACAAGAATTGTAATGAAATAGTGCAGCCACGTCATGTCTCGGAAGCGAAAATTTGACCGACGAGGCTCCCGCCATGTGGTGTAGTGCACACAGTCAAGTTTTATATTAAATTTGTATTGTTATGAATTTGTAAAATTAGCATGTTATTCATGTTTTTAAAAACCAGTAAGTGAAAAAATTTTGATCTTTCTACGTAGATAATTTTTTTCCCTTAGTAAATGTAAATTAGTCGAAGAATGATCCCGAGCAACGCCGGGTAATCAGCTAGTACATAGATACGAGTATATAGTCCATAAAAGTTCTTACGTCTATACATATTTGTTTGTGAAGAGAGCTCACTTAATAAATGAAAATTGACAATTTTCCTCCAGCGATAATGTTCAGCTCAGCTTCAGACTTGAGTTGGTTCCGTGGTTTCGCTACAAGGCGGAAACTACCACATGTACAAATGATCCACCCTTGCACAAAATTCTCTTTTGCATTTCGCTGTAGGAGTAATAGAGATCTGTGGAGTGGTCGTTTCAAAGAAAATGTTACAGTGGTCGTTACTTTATCGACAGACTTGTTAAGGTGTTCACGGCTGAGTCGACAAAGCAAGCAACTGCTTTTCATGACGAAACCTGGCTGTTGGCATCCGAATACATTTTTTAGAGTATTAAAGCATTTTTAAGGAAATTAATATTTATCTTTAAAATTTTTTGAATTAAATGTTCTTTATTGATTTAGCTTATTAATTTAAACTATGATAACATTCGGTCAGGTGAGAAGATATGTGAGAAGAAGATTTCGGTCAGGTGAAAATGGCGACGAGCCAGTAATCGAAGTGTAATGGTTAACAACCCTGCGATCAAAGAAGGAGTCCTGGGTTCGATTCCCGGATAGTCACCATTTTCACCTGGCTGAAAATTATCACACATCTTCTCCACGTTTAGATACACGGAAGAAGTATATGCAAAACAATATACTGCCATATTGTGAATATACTTAGTTTCATACAATCAATGTTCTATCAACTGTGAAAACTTTGTCTTCTTCTATCCACAGCATGGGTATAATATAGGAAATTCTAGCGTTTATTATTCACTTCTCTCAGTGCAAGTATGACGTTCAATTTGGAAGAGAGGCGTCACCAGTGTGGGGACATTTCATTCCATTTGATGAATGCAGAGCACTTAATCGTACCAACGTAATACTCGTTCAGGCTTCACAAATGATTGGTGACGTCACCACACGGAGGGTTGAAGAACGACTGTCCGCATTCGGTAGTGGGCCAGAACATTTCCATTTGTTTTGATAATTAGAAATTAAGCCAATGAATTTAATATAACACAAATAACAACTAACCATATATTTATTCTTAAATACCATAAGTTAGGTAGTTCGCATGTAGTTCAAATACTGAGATGTAAATGAGTTATGCTGTTACAAGAGAAAAAATATTTTAATGTTAAAATTGGTTTGGAAACAAATATTTAAGAATTTCGTTTTTACTGCAAACAATTAGATTTACATAAAGTACTTCTAGCTTGAAGACATGTATCACAGACAAAGACACTTATTATAGGGATCTATTGATTCTCAAACAAATCTGCAGTATGAGTCTAAATGATCTAAAAGCACAAAGCGAATAAATACTACTCAAACTGATATTTGAATTACGAGTAAACAAGAGCATCTTTTTGTTGAAACTTACCGTACGATTGTTAAAAGGACCAAGGCACTGCCGTACACACGAACTAATGTCACTATTATTATTATTATTATTAATTTTTCTTTTTCAAAAAATGTTGCTTGATAAAATGGCATGAGCCAAGTTGCCAAGTGGCCATGCATTTTAAGTTCTTTCATTTTTCTGAAGAACTTAAGAACTTCCCAATAACTACGTGGGATGTTGCAATAATGATCGCGTTCTGTAAAGATATTTAAATGTACTTGGGTAGCTTTAATGTTTCAATGTAATTATTATTATTGTTCAGTATGCAAGTCGTAAATTTAATCACATTTAAAGAGAACAGAAGCGAACGGCAATAAACAAATATATCTCGGACCGTATCAACGCCCCCTGCAATACATGCAGCCTTGACCCAACCCTCTGTCTCCAAGGCTGTGCCAAACCTCACGTTACGTGATTTCACCATTCTCTAACTATTCACTCTCGTATTATCTAATATCCACAATGTGTGTAATTATTTCACTATTAATTTCTTTAATATTTTAAATGCAATGTAGTGAATTGAATTTATCGCCAAGTATTGTTAAAACATGGAAGTACATGAACTATAATTAAAGCCATTTCGAGTATGCGTCCCATTGTCTTTTTTCCTTAACTGTCGCATCTTGTACAACCCTGTTCAAAGAGAGTAACGTAATTCTTAAACTACTTGTTCTCGTATTGCGATTTCATTTCTTATCTTCATTTTATTATTCCACAAAGTTCTTTTAAACTTCGTGCGACTAAGGTCCCCATTTCTTCTCATTTCTTTCGCATTTTCTTTGTAACGTCCTGTTTACTTCACACAACAAAAGGAATATTATCTCAGCTATATTTCAAATGAAGGATACAGCGGTGTATCTTTAATTTTTTTTATTCACAAAACTTCAGGTATGTAGTATGTAGTTTTATGTCTGTTTAAATTGTGAATATAATTATTTTGTGTGGGAATAATTTGAAAAATTCACCGAAATATTCTTTACAAATAACTTACAAGTATTAGAGTAGAGTTTCGAGATAACTGCAAGTATTTGACTGTGAAAGAAGAATTATAAAATTAAATTGAAGAAGCAGACCAGTGAAATAAAAGCAAGTTCGGTTGAAGTAGAATAATACGAAATATTTATAATACATACGAGTATTTTATAAAATAATTTTTAACATTTGAAAATGAATTTTGAAATATCTGAACGCGTAGTTTTTGAAATCAGAGAAATTGAAAAATTAATAAATAAATAGAAGCATAATAAAGGAAAATGCAATTGAAGCTATGGACTGCAACCATTAAATGTTGAAAACAAAAAAAAACACACTTTAAAATATTTTAAAATTTCAAATTATACATCCCAGGATAATTCTGACCAAAATGTTTTTACTTTAGAGAATCGAATCCGATACTACTAAAAAACGTGTATCAATAATATTTCATTTACCTGTTATAAATTTCACTAATTTATTATATTCAATAATTTTGCTACTTCCAAGAGATGTGTTACTGAAATAGGTGCATATACGCAAAATTAGTATTAGAAGTAGCACGCAGTTGATACAATTTGAATATATTATTCAATGTTCAGTATTTTGTTTATGGCTTAAATTTAGTTTTTAGATTCCGAATATTAATGCATTAAATCTATTTATTAGACGGGTAAAATTATTGCCAACAAACAATTGTTTGGACAAATATTACACTACGCGTCTACTCTCGATAATTAACTGATAACTGGGTAGAAGAGGTAATATTGCAATAAATAAAAGAAAAAAACATTTATATGGAATAAATAGATCACAAAATATGATCTCATTTCTTAAAATACATTAGTTACTACAGTAATTGAAATGGAACTTCAATTAGTTGAATTAGATAAGAATATAGAGGTAGATGAAGTAATGTTTGCGGTACAGTAACTAAAAAACAGCAAGGCAGAAATACGACGACCTCCCACCCGAAGTATTCAACCACGAAATTGCTCGGGTACTTTGTGATATCTTTAACTACATATATACAATGGGCGTATTCTCTGTTATCTGGAACACTTCAATTATTTTTCCAATATATAAAAACAAAGGTAGTGTAAATGACACCAATAACTATAGAGGAACTTCACTCATCAGTGTTGTGGTAAAAGGTTTTTGTAAAATACTGTGTGTAGGCTACAAAGATGAGTTGAGAATGAAGAAAAACTATCCATTTTACAAGCAGGATTCGGAACAAATAATAGCACAATAGACAATATTTTTATTCTTACCTTTCTCGCGGAACAGGCAATAGCCGTTAAAAGAGGAAAACTATATTACTCTTTTGTTGATTTCGAAAAAGCTTTTGACACGGTAAATAGGAATATACTTTGGACTTCATTAAGAGAAAAGGGCGTATCGACTAAATTTATCACTATGTTAAAATCCATATATAGTACTGAGAGTGCATGTGTCCGTCTTTATACCGTCACAAATATTTTCTCAGTAAATCAAGGGGTCAAGCAGGGTTGTGTGCTTTTTCCACTTCTTTTCATATTATTCATAGATGAACTCATAGATAAGTTACGTAATATTAATTCGGATGCTTCTGCAATAGGAGAAAACTATAGACCAATACCAGGATTATTGTTCACTGACGATCTAGTTATCGTTTCAAAAACTCAAATAGGATTACAAAATAGTCTAAACACGCTTGAAATAAACATTAAGAAGACAAAAACTATGATTTTCAAAAATGGCTGGGTGATCGAATTAAATGAAAAGTGGTCTTATCGCGGAGAAACTCTGGAAAATGTGAAAGAATACACTTATTTAAGTATAAATATAACTGTGAATGTATCGTGGACCAGACAAAAATACTATTGTTAGGGTATCGTTTCATAATAATGGAAATGGTAAATGGACTAGGGAAATTAGAGAAATTATGTGTAATTTAGAGCTGGAATACTTATGGCACGCCACACCTGAGAGNAAGGCAGGCCACACCTGAGAGTAGTGATAGCAAGGTAATTCAAAATAAATTATATGAAGCGTACAAACTAGAAATAGAAATGAGCCGGTTAGAAAAAAGGTCACTCATAGGTAGCAGGTCATTGGGGATGCAAACCATACATAAACTCACTGAAATCGAGGACGCGATCAGGTTACGGGTGGTTTCGACTAGGGGGATGGAAACTTCGAAAATTAAGAAATAATGTAGATTCTATTTGTCCAATGTGTGTTGAGTAGGAAGAAGATTGGATTCACATCCTGTTACATTGTACACAAACAGAAAAATATCGAAAATTTTTGCAGATCGGGGGTTTTATAAACGGAAACAGAAACATTAACTTGGCGATTAATATAAAGCGTGACAACAGAATGTCTGTAGTGGAATCTTTGGGGCAGTTTTGAAGCTACGAAAGGGAAAAAAGGGAGAACGAAAAGGAGAGGAGATTATAATGGTTGGGTAAAATGCAACGTGTTACTGCCGGCTTTTTTGTTTTCTATGTTACAGGTTACGAAACTTCTTCCTACGTACAGGTGAAAAAATACTATTTTGTAAAGAAATTTTTATAGACTCTATTTGTAAATACTAATTTTGTAACAATTCTTATAGACTCTTGTGTTATGTAAATACATTTGTAAATGTCTTTTGTAAATATTGTGGCTTGTAAATATCTTTCCCATGTACAGTTTTTGTGTCCTGACCGTTGATATTCCGAGGCTCTCAACGGAGCTTAATGAATTAGTCAGTTGCACCTATTTCAGATTTAAGAAACTATTACAGTATGCCAAAAGTTTACAATATAATAATAATTAATTTTCTATCCATGAATAACTAAATTTAATATTACGGCAGCAGGAAATAAAAATATCAACCTTTCTATGAAAATGTAGATGCAACTGTACTATTATTCATTGAGAGTGAATACCAGGACATTTAACGCACAGCCCACGGCATTAAAAGGCTTAAGAAGGCAAAGGGGCTGAAACCTCGCCACATGTAATTTAAAATGTAAATATTGTAAATAAAATGCCCTATTGAATTGAACTGAATTGAAGTCATTTCTCGTTATATGTAAAAATGAAATAAAATGTATTTATTTCAACTAAAATATATTTAAGCACTAAAACGTTCCATGGTCATAGAAAACCTCATGCTCATTTACCTTGTCGATCCACCTTAAAAACTATGAAATTAATCCTAAAAAATTAAGCAGAGCAGAAAATGTCATTTATAGAAAACCGTTTCTTCTGATTTTTGTTATTGACTGAAAGAAGCACCTACACGTATACCACGAGAAATGCCACTGTGGTCCGCCATTACGACATGCTACACTGCTGGCCATAAAATATTGCTTCTCCAGGATGGTAAGCGGTGAGCTTACTATACAATGTAGTGGCATACTGTATGAAAGGTGGAATACACGATTCAGGTAATATTGAGGAACAGAGCATGTACAAATTAATATCCTGACCTACCACGAGTGGCAAAATCGAACAGCTGTTATGCGACTGGATATCGTGTCGAGAAGTAGGATGACAAATATGGGTATATACTCGTAATTCCAAGCGATTTTAACTATATGCACGAGTCCGTTGATCGGAGCATGATGGTGAAGTTGTCTCCCGACAATGTCTACCACCTTATATATAATGATAAATCTAGTGAACCTACTGGCCAGGGGACCAATTGAAACTGTATGAATAAAGATCAGAGCAGTTCGGGAAACATGCGGTGGACTGAAATTCTACCTCTTTCCGATACGATGAATTTACATTACTTGCTTATCATAGCTTGTAACACTTCTTATATTTTCCACGTGTTGTATCGCCTTCATGGTATAGAAAATTTTAATTGACATTATTTTACAATGTAAATAAGTCTAGTAAATAAATATATCAATACTCGTGAATAATAATGTCAATGTTGTTTTATTCTGATAACCATTCTCTTCGCATTATGCATCATTGTATTTCTCGAAATATTTACATGGGTTTATTTATTTATTTTTTGATTACGATAACTTCAGGTCATGATAAATGATGAAATAAGGAAAAAACCCAGAAAAAAACCAACAAAACAAACATTTCATTCAATCAAATCGTAATTTCAATTTCTGTGATACATTAAATCAGGAATGAATATAAAATTTAATATATATTTATAGATTATTCATTTTTGTGTTATTGTAGCAATTGATGACAATATGAATGTAATCATTTAACTATACGTTTAGTATCCTAATTATGGGGATGAAAGAAGATCGAAACGAACAAGTTTTAGAAATGCTTGGGGTCAAATAGTGCTTGTCACATGTGTGGAAATATACGTATGTTGATTAGACTCGTACGAATATGGTTTAAAGGATCATGCTTTCGAAGTTATGAGATGATTTAATGTTATATTGTGACAGATTTTCTGTGGGACTATAAATCGTTTACGTTTCGGTGTAAAAATATCATTTGAACGACAGCATCATCCTACATGTGCAGAAGCTTTTTCTTTATATCACGTACGTGTGGGACAGCGGTAGTTACGTTATATATCCACATCTACTCATTNGCTTGTCACATGTGTGGAAATATACGTATGTTGATTAGACTCGTACGAATATGGTTTAAAGGATCATGCTTTCGAAGTTATGAGATGATTTAATGTTATATTGTGACAGATTTTCTGTGGGACTATAAATCGTTTACGTTTCGGTGTAAAATCCTACAGCATCATCCTACATGTGCAGAAGTTTTTTCTTCATATCACGTACGTGTGGGACAGCGGTAGTTACGTTAGATATCCACATCTACTCATTTAATAACTACATAAAAGAAAATATTTATTCAAAAAATGTAATGTTTTGAAGTTTTATTCTTTATCAATCCAGTTATGTAGTGTACTCTTGTGTACTCGTCATTCAAACTCCCCATGCTTTATTACAGATGATTAATTAAGTGTGTTTATAAAAATGAGAATTTTTGAACATATATCTGGGCGAAGCTGCGACGAAGCAAAATTTAGGTCGTTGCTTGCTTCCGGAGAGTAAGTTAGTTTATTGTCCTCCACGTGGTCATACACAGTTCGTAACTGCATTTTCGAATATAAATTTATTTATTTTTATTTATTTATCCAAGGGATGAGAATTGAAACCTGTGACAAATCATACTAAGTGAGGTAAAAACGTGAGATAGAATTTTGTATGGACAGACATGAAAAGGTAATTGGATTTTTTTTACTGGGCACTTCGCATGTTCTTAAATCTTGGTCAACACTTTAATGAGATTAATTGTAATTATCTCGCTATATTTTCTCTAGAATTCTACGAAGATTCACGTGGCATTTTTTCATAATATTCCGCTAAAAGAAATATGATGATAATATCAATTAGATATCAGCCTCTTCCGAATTCCTACCCCACCTTCAAAGTTGGGAAGGTTTACCAGTAAATTCATCTCACCAAGTTAGTCACAATCTCACCAGCATTAAGTACCAAAATAATTTTATATTGTTTCTCGTCCAAAATAGGTAATTGCTCAGCCACCTAATGACTAGGTTACTATAAAATGTAGGATGTAGGTACAAAATACTTCCCGGACGTAATTAATTGTAATAACTAATTTGTTTCAAACTATAACTTCAAGGTAGTTTCTAGTCAAAATTTTTAAGATAAAGAATGAATTTCCGGGTATCATGTTTAAACAACCGTTCATTATATATTTTTTTAACTTGCACGCTACATTTGTACTTAAATGATGTATACGATACTCATTTCTGTGTATGATGAGGTCCTCGCAGTTTCTTTGCTGTTGCTTTCTGTTCTAATTCTACGACTAATAATATTGAGTTTCATTAGCTTCGAATGATATCGGAATATTGGTTTATTAGATAATTGATTTTTTATTATTCCTTTGGAGGATATTATAACATTTTCATGGAAAATATTATCAATTTGTATTAGTTTCAAATGTTTGGATATTTGATGTTTGGATGATTGGAAATTTTGAAGTTCATGTCTATGATATAATAAAGAATCAGAAATAGATTTAATTTAAAACTCTTTAAAATGTTTTAATTTTCTTTAAAATGTTCATTAAAAACTTAAAAGACATCACTCACGAAGAACGTAAAAAATATTTAATGGTAAATTTTAATGTAAAAATGTTCCTAACTTTATGCCGAATGCAATTTATGTTGCAGTGTTCCCTGAAAGAACAATAACTTTTCAAATGAGTATAACTCAATTCCCAGTCGTCCTCGATATACTTTCAACCGCACCGAGGAAACAACTTACGATAAGACAAAAGAGAGTATTAAAAAGGGGAAACGGAGAGCGAGACAAGAGGAAAAAGGAAAATATAGGGCGGGAAAAGCACCCAAAAGAGTCCAGAGAAAAAAAACAAAGCGTAACACGCCAAGAAATGCGCACGTCGAGCGGCGTTTCGGTTCGTTAAACCGAAAGTTCTCTGCGAAGGCTGCAATTTTTCTTGGAGAACGTTTGCTTTCAGACACGAGGTCCGCGTGGACTCAAATGCGAAGGTTTCCTTCAAGAACCAAGAGACTCTTTGTGGTTGTTCGCAGTCAAACGCAACCAACGCAAACACTTCGGAGTATATCAAGCGCAGAACACTCGGATCGACGTTAAGGTATGATGTATGAAGATGTATTCAGAGAAAATTGCTCACAGTTTGAGACGGCGCGGCGGAAAAAATACTTTGAAAAAGGGTGATATCGTGCGCACAGTTAAAAGTTCTTCTTTTGAAGTGAACTCAGTTAATCGTGAATTTATTCTCACTGTGAAATAAAATTCAGAACGAAGATGTGAACTATGCAGTACTGTAAGAAATTTATTCATAAGTTCATCGGTGCTACGAATCATACAATTTTTCGGTATTACAAATCTATATGAATGCTTATGGAATAAAATAATCCTTTATATTTGCGTTTGAGTTAAATCCATTCTCACTTACATTACGCAAGTGACGGATTACTATTTTAATTCAATTTAAAAGAGCAGTTTATCCACACTATTTACAATTTACATTATTTACAATTTTTTATTAAGCATATGGTGAGATGTATGCCTCTTTGTGTGCTTATGCCGTTTGATGCCAAGAACTGGGCGTGGATGTCATGGAATTAACTCGCTATGAATTGTCCAGTTGCGTCAAGGTTAAAATTTTTATTTCCTGTTTGTAATTTGTTTTTAAGAGTATACATGTATAGAAAACTAATTATTATTAACACCTTCGGTGTTCTGTAATAATTTTTTAAATTTTAAATAGGTGCAACTGACTGATTCATGGAGCACCATTGGAAACTACGTAACGGTCAGGACACAAAAAATGTACTTAGAAAAGTTATTTACAAAATATATAGTATTTAGAGAAGATAAAATCTATACCGAAGAGAAAGTATTAAGGGATAGTATTTACATAAAAGAAAATATTCATGTAAGGGAATGTATTTACATACAAGAAAATATTGACGTAAGGGAAAAAATTGACAAAAGACCTTATTTACGTAGCATGGATTTGTTTATGAGCGTATTATATAAAACAATTTACAAAGTGTGTTTATGAACAAACAATAAATTATATTAAATTAATTCCTCTATTCTCATCCGTAACTGATGGAGTACTAAGGGACTTGTGACGAAGCATGTCGGGAGAGATGACAATTTAGTATTGGAGAGGACGTTGAAACGAACTGGCAAGTGGAGCAGGAGCACATGGCAAAGAAGCTCCCGCACTGCTTTCGTCGTGGGAGCTGCTCTCTTTTCGAACTGTACTTGTATTATTGTCTTCTCCACCGCTCGTACAGACGAAGAAAGAGATACTCTTGGATTTCTTATCTCTACCTACGTTTCACGTCGTCTCGGGATGTTAGCTCTGTCACCTTTGCAACTCGAAAAACTAACTCCTTGACTTGATCGCATCTACCTTTCGCACTGTGTTTCGAAAATTTTAGGGCATCGTCGGACTATTACTGTTGATCATTCTATAAGTGTAGAAAAATTATTGAGAAATTACCCAATCGTCGACTCACTTGGCGCACACGAGAGAAATGGCGCTATTCGCTGTACAGAGTCATACAAGCCAGTGTGCTATCGAAAACACATTCCATCATCTGTGGAGTCCTCTATAATGTATTCGGAGAAGACAGTATTATGATTGTTTTGTTTGTACGAGTTCGAAAAGAGCGAATAGTAATAATACGAGGAAGGGTGGTTTTGAAAATAAAAAAACATCAATCGTCATCAAATTTAGTGAGTTTTTTGTTTTATCCATTTATCAAAGATCAAAAACTTCTTTAAATCGTAAAATTGGATTAATAGTTTAGATTTTAATAACGTTTTAATGAAATGGTACAGCCGCGCTGCCACCCTAGAAACTTCAGGGATGGAGTGGGAAGAAAAGTCATGTAAAAATATTTAATCGAAAAAGACGGGTTTAATCCATATATTTCGGGAACTTTCAGATATGACTGACATGATGACGTATATGGAAAAGTTCAGCATATATAGGAGTTAAATACCCCTAACTAAGGGTGAAGTGGTGAGCTAGAATAATTGGTGACGTTTCGATTGATTTATTTCTCTCGCGGAGAACAAACATGGACGTTGCTGGCTCAAGGATGGTTTCATGCAAGGATTGATTTATTTTCGCAGCTGGAGAAACACAAATTGGTGTATACAATCACATTTTGTAATAAAACTGTATTGTTATAAATTTGAAAAATTAGGATGCTGTACACTACTGATAACAAAAAAGGGCCCATTTATTTTTCTAAGATTACTACGAAATTGTTATATCGTGGATAAATATGGCACTAGAAGATGATCCTTAAGTAGTTTTATATTATTTATAACTCGAGAATTAATCTTTTGTGTTATTAGTTCATATTTTAGACAAACGTTTTCTATATTTATTTAATTCCTTTTCACATATATGAAAAACTTAAGAGAATCGCAAATTATGTGAAATTACTTTCGACAATACACATCACTTGTAGGCAATGAGATTTGATTTCTTTACTTCACTGTATAAATATAAGAAATTATAGGAATATTTATAAGTAATTTGTGATTCGAATTATACCAATTCCATACGATATCTTGCAATTATATTCAAATTCTGTTAAAAACTATATTTTATCACAGTATTACGCAAACGTTTTGGACAGAAACTCTAATATCGTTTACATTGTCTATGAAGACCTTACGAGACAACGAATCTTGAGATGTTGTTTAAATATAGAGAATGGTAAAGTTTATTGAAGTCAAGAATATACAGAATATTTTTGTTATAGAAGTCCAAAATGGGTATAATAAAAAAATACAAAATATTTCGTTAATAGCGGTGTAACGAAACATTTTATCTCGTTACGATTTACGATGTCTTCTATTAGTCTGCCAAATATGGGAGCCGTTTCAAATAGACCTACGATTGGTCGAACGAAACTTCCCCAGTCGAAGGGGAAGGAGCAGGAGCAGGAGCAGGAGCAGGAGAGAGGCGTTGCAAACTTAACAAATCGAAAACTGCTCAGAGCGTGGGACTTAGAAAAATAAATGGGCCCTTTTTTGTTATCAGTAGTGTACATACGTTGTTAAAAATTATTAAGTAAAATTTATTTGATCTCCCAATTTAAATAGATTTTATTTTTTTCCTGTGTAAGAGAAGATTGCTCTAACAAGTAAAAAACGTCCGGGCAACGCCGGATAATCAGCAAGTATTACATAAAATTATAGGAAGATTCCCGGTGAGCCACTTCTGAGAGGGAATGTTGATTATTCCATATTGACATGAGAGCTCACTGTTGGTATTACACCCCTGCGAACAGAGATCTCTCTGTGGGACGCTGCTACGCTACCTAGCGATGACCTCTCCCCTTGGTGTTGATATCACGAATTGTATTGGTTTGTGATATTATCGATGCTATAATGGAGCGTGGAGTATGTGGAGGATGTTTAAGTGACAAATTAGTGGTTTTTCTAGAAACAGTTATTGTTCTCCAATTACATACAATGGGAGGAGAGTATTATTATAACTGAATTTCGACATCCCAGTGAATTGAATCTATCTAGATCAGCGAAGTTTTCCTTCAGATTTACTAACCAGGGTATCGTATTTACCAATAACATACTAAAAATAATGGAAGGTTGAAAGTATAAGGCCCATTAAAGTGAAGTATAGGCAAAGGTAGGAATATTTATCATCAACCACCAGTACCCGATCAAGCGATGTTAGTAAAACTGGGGAGATTTAAACGTGTGAAATTCTTGAAACTGCTTCGCTACGTACAACAACAATTTGCAACATGAAAGACGTGTGATGGACACATTCAAAAGAGTACAGCGTGGGGAAATTAAATTTTTGTACAAAGGTGAAACGACAGGTGACATTTGTGTAAGACGAATGCACGCTATTTATAGGAAAGCGAGCTTTAAACAAACATGATGTTCGACTGGTGTGGGTAGTTTCAGAGTGGCCGACGAAGTAAGACGGGTCTCCCAAAGCAACGCAGGACACTGCGTTCTTCCCGCTGTGAGGTATTGGATCACCGGATCTATCGCGTATCCCACTTGATTCGTCCCATAAAGAAGGCTTTGAAAGGTGAGGCTTTCACCTGCGATCAAAAGGTGCGTGATGCTGTGGAAGAGTGGTTGCATCACCCTTCGTCCTTCTTCACGAAGGGAATAGAAAGATGAGTATCACGTTGGGATGGTTGCTTGAACTGTGAGACTAATTATAGAATTAAAGCGACCTTATTTTCTCAGACTGGATTTATTATCTATTCAAGAAACTACAAACCAATCAACAATATGTGGGAGTAATTATATGTAGGCTCTCTCTAAGATTCATTATTATGTTTTTCGATTGTTAAAGAATACATTTCCCAATAAAGTATCTATTATTCTTCAGACGCGTCATACAAGGTTTACTGTAGAAGTCATTAAACAATTTTTAGCTTTAACGATATTGTTTTTTTGCTCGTGCATAATCATCTTCATCTATCACATTTATTTTTATGATAAAATATTTGCATAAATATTGGTTTTACACAAGATCTATATGATATATTATGCAACTACGTCATATAATTTGATTCAAATAAAATAAAAATATCTCTGGGGAAATTGTTTTTCTACTTCATCAATATATTATTACAAGTAAAAATTCATTTAATATTATAATAATTTTGTTTTTGAGGACGTTTGTACTTAGTGATATTTTATTTCTAATATCAGAATTTTGTCGAACTGAAGTTAATGAATAAATAATAAATAATAAATAATATAAGAAAATGTTTAATTTTTAATATTTTCAATATTTTCAATATTTGTAAAGAATGTTTAATATTGTGTTTACTGGGGTTTTCAAACTTTCCTTATTGCCTTAACTATTCTGCTACCAAAAATTTAATTATCCTATTCATTAGGCATGATGAGATAATTTGAAATGTGCAATTTACATGTAATACCTCTTGACTATGATTTTATCGATTATGTCCTCCTCGAGTCTGTAAGTGTATTAGAGTTTGACTACATTTGAAGGATTCGTAACGAGATTTTTCCATACAGTTTACGAAGTTTGTGATAATTAAATTCAAAGCATCTAAGATTATAAGGAATTTTAAAAATTTTAACCGCCATATTACACATGTGCAGAGAATGATTACTCATTTAAAAAATATTTCTGCTTAAATAATACAAAATTGAAAAAAAGAAAAAAAATGCAACCCCTCAATCATTCATAAAATTCACTCTTCTTTAGTATAATAAAACTATAGATTAATAGAAAATTGGCCCATCTTCTAGTGCGTAAAGAGTTTTCAGCCCCTTTCAAGTGCAATGTTATTGGATGTAATTTATGCTACGTTAATTCGAATTCTAAACGTTTAATGTTCAATTCAGACTGGAACTTACTCGCTCGATCACATTCACATATAATAGTCTATTATTTAACAAAATATTCTCTTTGATATTATAAGAGTAATAAAAATATGTTTCATATGAGCGTTAGATGTTAACCCTTTTATACCATCCCCACGAGTGCCATCGCGAATGGTGATACGCTAAATACGATACAAAATACAGTTACTTCAATGATACATATTGCAGTGGAATGAAACAAAACTAAACTTCCGCGACAAAACATTAATAAGAAAGTGAAAAGAAAAGTTTTCTTACATTGTATAAACAAATGTAGGAAATGTGAAATGGTGCTAATAACATTATAATAACTTGATGACAGATTTCTCATGGACTTAAGTTAAGAAAGATGCCTATTTCATGTTTATACATTGTGCGTATGTTATATGGTTAGCAAATGCAGCATCAGATTCAGTTTTTTGTTATTGGGTTCAAAAAGATTCATGCTTAATTGAATTTTATTTTCAGTTCTGCCAAGGACAGTGTTAAGGGAGTACTTCGAGATCGACCAAAGAAACATTCATATCAATCTTCTTGTTGTATCATTTATTTTCTTTCCAATTATTTAAATTTAGCATAGGAAAAGTAAAGGAATAATAATAGAAATAAATAAATTTCGAGATCTCTTTAGATCTTTACCAATCGGGTATTTGAAAGTAAAGCTTCTAGCTGCTGTTCCATGTTCCATATGTTTGTGTGGACGAATCCCTCCATAACGCACGACAAAATGATGGAAGATAATTACATTAGGAAGTGAATTTGATTACATTTGGAAAGGAAACCTATTTCTGGATGCAAGTTTGACCTTTATATACCTCATGTGTTCTTCTTCAGAATTATAAAAATTTAAAAAATCAGAACAACAACAAATGAATATAAATATATTTAATGTATGTTGTATTCTGACAATAGATTGCCAATCCAGATTTACCACGTTATTTTCAAGATACATCGGAAAATTAGATCGCAAAAAATTATTCATTGATTTCCAATTGTGTTTCATCTTATTATTGGTATCATTTATGCGAAAAAAATAATTTCATGCAATTTATGAGATGCCAGAACTTGAAAGTACTCGGCAGGTTGTATACATCACCTGTTGGAGTTTCGTGTTATTAAAAAAATTAAACATTCTCCGGACTACCTACGGTTTTTGTTTCAAAAGAGCTCAGTTTTCATTGAAATCCTGTCGCACAAATTTCGGAAATGAAAATTCTGAATACTATTGTTTTTTACTCAAAAGTATTAAAGTATATGGGTGACAGAGATTCACTTGAATGAAAATATGTTTTCTTTCACTTTGGTGAATTTGCTCAGTCAATCCATTCGCTGGTAATGACTTACTTTGTGCAACTAAATGCAGTACAACTATCTTAGAATTATAATAGACGTACACATTGAAAACACTCTGACTTGTCGTCTTTATTTAGGGAAAGAAGTTATAAATAATGAACTTTCCGAAATTGAATTCATATTATTAATTTCTACCGTTTTCTAGAGTTGCTTTTGAAAATACATTCCTTACAGTTATTACTCATTTCAACTCAAGATTTTTTTCCTTTTTACCTAAAATAATTATTCGAATTCCTATGTTTTTGAATTCTATAAGTTTATATCCACACATTTTTTTATATTCGATACACTTTCTAATGAGCGCAACTTGAACTCTAATGAAACAGAAAATGTTACTCCTAAAATTATCCGTTGGTAATTCTGCAATCGGAGAGAAAATAGTTCCATGTTACATATTACTATCCTAGTACTACATGGTTTGAGTTAATATTAAAATACTGCCTGTGTGAATTGGGTCCATCTTCCATCGACTTCCCACGATTTTCCATTTAATGTCACTATTACTTTCTATGTTCAACCATTTCTTGAACACTTTCGTTTGGATGAGTTGCATAAAGTAAGAAGGAATGTGTAAGTCGCCAGTTAAAATGTCACTAAATCTACAAATGTATTTGTCAGCGATAGCTATTTATGAATCCATCAGCAATTTATTATTTCTCTATATCCAGGAAAATTTACACATCTGGTTTAATTTGAATGAAAATTCTATCTCGTCACTATAAAATGTTAAATACATATTTTAAAAAAATATTTGATAAAACTTACCTAATGCAGTGCAGCGAGCATTTTATTTGGATAAGTAATTTGTAAAATGTTGAAAGAAAGCGCTGCGTTGCGTGCGAACGCGATTGCGAATTTCTCAATTACCTCAAGGGCAATACTTTGTCTTTTTTATCTGTGCTGAAACGAATCTTCGCGACAAAAAACTAATGTTCACGCTAGCTGGAACATAAGAAAAGTAATTTTCACCGCGTAACACGAAAATAGCATCATTCTCTAGAACGTGAGAACTTTTTTAAATTTTATTTGTCCTTCCGGTTCCACCATTACGAGCGGCCATTTCGATACATCAGGCCTCGCATGGCTTTTCTTATCTCGTTGCGTGGTGGCAATACGTGTGTGGCCGTCGGTTGACGAGCATTTCGCTTTTGAATGTGTCTTATCAGTGGTCGCAGCCAGCCGCGAGGCCGCGGTTCTCGGAAGTGTAGTGTATTCCTTCGTTCTCTTAACCAGCACACTCGCACACCGTTCCCCTCTGCTGTTCCCTCTTGTCTAGTTGCCTCCCCTTGTCCCGCGTGCGTCTCGCCCTCACCGTAGGCGGTCGTCCGCGTTGGCGAGCACGCCTGATAGCTCAGTCCGCCTGCGCGCTTTATGAACTGAGAATCGGGAGGCGAAATCGCTGGGGCGAATATAACGGGCTTTTTTAATCTGCTTTGTGGGTGAGAGAGGTGTATGGAGAGAGGAAGGATGTTGAGGGGGGAAGTGGAACGATAGGTGCTGCGAAGCGTGAACGAGGAGGTGTGACAGGTGTGATGATGAGGTGCTACAAGGGACGGATAGTATCTGCATCTCACTCTCGACGCCTTAGTTTTCGATCCACAGCATACCGGCCTATCCCACAGCCAGCTTTTCCATGTTGATCGCAATCCTGATTTACATTGTTCAGTTCAATATTCTCCTCCACTTCTTCGCCTGATTCTATTTCACCAAGAATTCTTATGGTCCTTCTGCATAAGTTGCGTCATTAACTGAACGTTATTGGCTCCCCGTTCTCTTGTGTCCAATTTTCACTCCCTCCTCCGTTCGCTCTCGTCTCGTTCTACTAATATTTGCCTTAGTCTAGCACCGCCTCTCTCTTTACGGGCATCCCCTACTGTGCTCAACCCTTCTCTCACTTAATCACTCAAACATACACGTCAAGATCTTCATTCATCCATACTCCGACTCGAAGTTACTCTCGTACTTCTGGTTTATGGAGCCCTTAAATCCTTGTCACGTGTTCGCGTTCTAACCCTGTAACGTTTTAAGTTCCACTGTTATTTCGTCAGTAACCTTATCCTTACTCGGAAAGATTCATCGCCTTCATCTTCGTTTTAACGGGACCTGCAGAGTTAGTTGTGGTTCAAACTCCCTTGTATCCTTCTTCACCCTTATACAATCCTTTCCATTGATATGCATCCCTTTGTATTTTGTTCCCACCCTTACATGACACCAGTGGAACGGAATTACTTTCTTGACACCGACGTCCCTTGTGGTGTCTGAGCATATTAATACATATTCAATGAAATCTGTAATTAAAAAGTGCCTGTTGCTTTGATTATTGCTGTGAAATATTCATCGTTTTGTGTGATTTGTATTGATTAGTGAGTTGTGGAAAAAGTTTAACTGACGGAAACTGCGTTATAGAATATGTTTTGTTATTTATGGAAAGGCAACTAGACAAGACCTTGCTCCAGAGAAACGTAAGCGTGTTATCTTGTACATCTTAATAAATATGTTCATGGTGGCTTTCTAAATCCATTGCATTTTGTAGGATGTATTCCTCTTTTCTCCTGAAAGAAAATAATTTTTGGAGGTCATTCCATGTATATATTTTTACTTGCGAAGAAATTAATTGACCAGCATTTTTTTAAACAATGCACATTGTATGTGATGTGGAAGTTATCATGGAATATTACAGTTTTTACGAGTTTTATTCATTCTAAAAGTAAAAGGGATATGTACCGACTTGGTGGCATAAAATAGTTCAGAATAATCATCCCATTAACTATCGAGAAATTCATTAAACTATTTATTCAGTCATCTTTATTATGATTCAATTATTTTGTATATTTTGATAGTTGTATTGAAATATGAAGAAAGTTTCATATTAAACATCGGATACACAAAATAATCTCAGTTGGTAGTTATATCTTACATGATACACTTATATGAAAACAAAATTAAAAGATAAAAGTTAACAGTTGAAATAAAACAAACTTATTTAAAAATTATGAATGTGATATATTATTATTATCTCTGAGGGGATGATATTTCAACCAGTTGTCCCTACCTACAGTTATTGTAAGAAATGTTGCATGTATTAAGAATAATGGATTTATGCTTGACAGTTAGTTTTTTATCTGCGATTTTGTCGAAGTTTCTCTGAAGTACTTCGTGTAGGATTCCTGTACTTGAAATAATTATGGAAAGAATTTGTGTGTGTTTTCCACTGATATTCAATTCGTAATGTTAGGATGCTGTATTTTATTTTCTATGCATAGATCCTTAGAAAGTTGACATTCTTGGGTATGGCTGAATCAATTATGTCTATTTTATTTCTTTTGTCTATGAGAGTTAAGTCAGGTATGTCGTATTGTGTTGCATTGGCAGTTCATGTGGTTCTGTCGTAGTAAATGTTGGAGAACACCGGTTTGGGGGAATAGTGAAAGTAGGGCTGTGGATCAGTTTTCAAGAGATTGGTTTGTGAAGCGAGAGATTGATGTAGAATTGAAGCTACTTAGTTATGGAGGCGTAGATAGTCATGTTGAGCAAGAGATGTGCAACCGTATATTATATGTTATATGGTCTCGCTGTTGGCTTTACACCTTCTGCATCTGTCACTATTTGTTGTATGATCTTAAACTATGTGCGTAAAGTAGTTTCTTAGTGGTATGACTCCGTCGACCACCATCATAAATCCCTCAGTTTCTGCAAAGACTTCAGCATGCTGAAGCAATTCATGAAGTCACTTGTTTCACATTTCCAAGTCAACATTTTCTTCATGCTCGGTGCTGTAAATTCGTCCATTCAGAGGTTTTTGGGAGCATTTTCTTTCTATTTATTTCAGAGTTGGTATTTTAGGTAAAGATGTGGCGATTTTTAGTGAGGTATAATTGTGGTTCACTTCTTTAAGGGCTTCATGAATTTAGCTGGTTGTTGATTTTTCTACAAAATATTTGTGAAGGGAATGATTCTTTTTCATCTTATTATTTTTTAAAGAGATATAATGGTTTTTAAATCTTTATTCTTCGGAATTTGTTCACGAGAACGGACCCTACGTATTTAATTATATATCCGGAAAAAATAAATATTTCAGGATTAATACGCGATGTAACATGTACTCATTTTCGAAAAAGGTAGTTTTAGTACCTTATTAGTTCTAGAAAATATGGATTACGAATTCCAAAGAATTAAGAACTTCATTGTTTATTTTGCAGGGAAGTGAATGAAGGAAATCGTGAGACAAATATTTGGTATAATTTATTTAAATCCCTAATACTTCGTAAATACGAGGAGACAAGCTGAAAGAATCTTAAAGTATCTTTCACATCTCTGTAGTTGTGTAAATTCAAGTAATGATAGAGATTATGCCAAGTCGAAATTAAGGAAACAGTTATATTTAATTTTCAACTGAAAGTAACACAGATTTTTTGGTAGTGAATTAAGAAGAACTCTTGAAATATAAATAATTATTTTTAACTGAAGCGTGAAATAATTTTTTAAATTTACATTTTCCTCGACAACTGAGATTATTATGCATTGAAATTAATTACTAACTTAAATAAGTCAAGAGTAACGTATACAATGGGAGATATCATTTCTAACTAGGTAACTTTTCACATCAATTTAGGACCATTGTCGACAAAAGATTTACTCAACTTCAAACAAAAACTTTCCTCATTCCCATTATTCATGAACTCGTTCGTTCGTAAAATACGAGAGAAGAGAGCACTCAAAAGGAAACTAAAACACGACTGCTGGATAAAAAAATGCCAATACTCTCTCCAGTACAATAGAGAGGTGAGTAAATGTAGATAATATAAAATTCCACACTCGGTTGACGCCTGCCTCCATCGAGTGTCGGGGAGCGTGTGGGTGCAGAATAGCCGTAATAGGCGTTCGAGCGACCTCGCTCTCAGATAATTGATGTATTAGCAATTAATGAGTGCGGGGCGCGTTAGTCCCCCAGCCTCCCTTTCGCGCACTCGAGACCCGGGTTGCTCGCTCGTGCGTGCACTGCTGTTTGGAGGCGCCATACCAGATTACACTAACGGTGCGTACGACCTAATATTCTTGGTACATCGCTGGTATTTGCTGGTAGTGGACTGTATACAACCATATTTTGGAACCGCTGACTAATTATTCGTAATACTTTTATATAATATATCAATTATTTTTGCCTTTTGTGTATATAACCCATAAATTACAATTAATGGAGGACAAAATTCATAGATGTTAGGAATACTGCTAAAATGAACAAATAATTTATACGACGTATAAGCGGTTTTTATTATATTGTTTTTGTAACTTTCCAAGAATAAACAGTTCTTTGTAGCTTCGCGATGCCCCTGCAGCTTATGTTACCTGTGTCACGTGTATGTATTGCGGAACTGGTAGAAGAAAGTCAATAGTACTTACACAACGCATTTGTGCGAATTGCTCATCATTCGGGATCACTTTTTTCCAGGACTTATTCAAAAGAACGCTATTATAACTAATTTTCTCGAAGTTATTATAAATGGATGATGGTGTAGAACCTCAAATAAAGTGAAAAGAATGGCTTGTTTTATTTCCAATCATGTTCTTTTTTTTACTTCTAAAATCCTTGTTCTTCTATTTCTGGAAACTGCAGCTTGGAGGATATCTAGCGCCACTAAAAATATAAAAGACAAGGTATGTCCAGTGTAGAAATACCACAATACACGAAATATTTGGATTGTGGAGTAAATACTAAGCCGAAAAGTACATTTCATTGATACACATCTCTTAGATTGAGGTGAATCTCAACGCCAGGTAACAGATTAATTATGTTATGTTGAATGAAAATGGGAGATGGGACCGAGATTCGAACTCGGGACATTGAGCTTAGCGCGCTCATGCGCTTAACGACTGCGCCACCCCGTTCGCCTCCCGGGCCCGTCTTCCATCCTCATTCAACTTGCGAGACTCAAAGACATCTGAGATGGTCTCGTAGAGACTACGCTCCTCATATGAGGCGACTCCCTTAGGAAGTACTTTGTTTTAGGGTCGTATTTTCCAGTTCTGGTTCACAATCATAGAAATCTCTTAGATTGCGGTGAACCTCACCGACAGGTAACAGATTAATTATGTTATGGCGCAGTCGGTAAGCGCATGTGCGCGCTAAGCTCAAGGTCCCGAGTTCGAATCTCGGTCCCGTCTCCCATTTTTATTCAACATAACATAATTAACACTTCATTGATTTGTATCTGATACTTAAAACAAATGTATATTTTAATTCGTGGATAAAAATGAACGGAAAAAAGTCAGGTTCAGGGAAACTTCCATCACATATTTTAAAAAAATAGGACACTACTTTCAACACTAATGCCAGTGAGTCTACGTGATTGAATCAATCTTACAATCACTGCTTTTAAAAGTGTAAGTGAATTAGTAATTTCAAACAACAAACATACAAACTTATTAAATAAATATAAAATAATAACAAAATTATTAAGAGAATACCATTCTCAGTAGTCAACGTACTAAAAATAATAATTATTTACATTCAAAACATTTGAGATAGAAACTGGATAAGTCTCCTTCCCATGCCGTGGAAACTGATGTATTTTGACAGATGCTGTTTCCTGTCAACCTAGTATTAATATTTACAAAGTGAGTTCTTCCATATTCCGATTTCTCATATTGTAGAAAAAAATTAAATTCAACAAGACATCACACATAGATAAAGCTATATTTTGTGGACTGAAAATATCCAAAACATTTCTAAAGGAATTAATCCTTATATTATAGCTTCTTTGCCATCCAAAAATATATTTTATTGTATTTTGTAATTTGATTATGTAATGAATATGATTAGTTAGTCTCGAAAATATTTGAGAATGTAAGTCGCGCCATAGAGCTAAACAAATAAAAGCTTAATTTAGAAAACTTATTTATTTTTTCTGTGCCTTCTCCACGTGTTCTGGAAATTGTATTTCTGTATTCATTTAACATTGTGGTAATCATGGAAAGATACCTTGAAAGAAATATTATACTAAATGAACTGTATATCCTAATTTGCCATTTTGATACCCAGATACATTTATAATACAGGTCGTCTAACAAATATGAAATGGGGAATACGGAGGGATTCGTTGCTGTCAACGTGAATGATAATGTTACAACGCTGTCTACTCTTGAAGCTCAAAGTGATGAGTCAAGGCTCATACGAGTTCGAACAAAGCTTTCGCTTTTAGAAGGAATTACAGCATTACGGTTACATGGGACATTCGACACTTTTACTCTTCGCAGAATATATATGGTACCAATTCAGCTAGATTGGTGTTGAAATTTTGATCTAAATATCCGTAACGTTTCTCAGTACGTAAGTTCAGACTTATCTAGATGAGGATGTGAATGATATCTTCATTTAAAAGTTTAGTGATAGTATATTTTGAAACATCTAAATATCCATTCCCATAACGGACATTTTAAATAGAGCTCAATGATTTTTTATATTCTCTTTCATCGTGATTTTCAATCAAAGAATTCGTGATTAAAGAAAATTATTAACCAATTAGGCCTATTGTTGGTTTACACTTAGGTTTTTTATTTCTTAGTCTCTAACCTTACTACGCATCCTGGCCCGGGTTTTTCTCCGTTTTTCCTTCTGGTAGAGGCGGATTTATCATACAGGTTCTCTAGGCTTTGTCTAGGGGCTGGCTTATTGTAACAATAAATCGTGAATTTAGTGTTTTTTCAACTCTTATGATTTTTAAACACTATACTCAGAATAATCTATAGTTCGATAATAACTTGTACATGTAAATTTACAAACATATTTGCGTTAAATTACAAACATATTGACATTATATATGTATTATAACTCGCAGCTAACTTTTTATCTTATCTAGGAACTTTTGCTGAAATTTTTGAATCCGCCTCTGCCTTAGGGCCCTTGATCGGAATTGATGGGATGGTCCCTTGCTTGCTTCCGGAGAGTAAATTAGTTTTTTTCCTCCACGTGGTCATACGCAGTTTGTACTGTTTTTTGACAATAAATTTATAAATTTACGCGCCCTTCTTATGTATTCTACTTCCTGACGGTTTTTACGTAGAGAAGCATGTCAGTCGATCAACTCATTGGTAGATCACTCTCGATAAATGTAGAAAATTGTTTAGGTTGAAGTGATTCGTCTAACATCAATGGATTGAAAATACAAATAGCTTTCAACTCTAAAATGACAATATAATTTAAATAGACTTTTAACATTTTTCGTATAGAATTTTTTCTTTAAGTGTCTGTTCTAAGAATAAATTATTCTTGGTTTTGCAACAAACGAAAATCTTTCTTGATTACATATCTATTAGCAAAGATTAATTTTCTGAATTATTTCAACCCAATGTAAACATCTTTAAAAAATAATTTATATACCTTTGTTACTTGTAATAAGTCAATTTAGAAGTAGTTACAATGATTAGATTCAACAGAAATATCGTAAGAAAGAACTTTTGTCTCGCAGGAGTAAGAGTAATTTTCGAATTCACATAACTGAAATATAAAAGCTCTCGGAGTGTTCCATAAAAGGTACCATATATTTAGGTGTGCAGTTTGGACGAATATGATTGAGCGTCTACATTCAAATGCCTAAAAACTTGTGAGGATATATTTTCTCATTTTTGTGACGCACAATTACGCTACTGTGCAACGATCAATTATGTTCACTTATTAGAGAATAGTATTTTAACGTTTTGGCAAATTTTTCTATAACGTCTTATACAAAAATCTTACCAATATTTTTTAACTTCTCTCTAAAATACGTCATGCAAATGTGGAGATATTCATTTTTCTTTGCATTAATTGCATAATACCACTATATAAATACCATTCATCTCGCTAGTTTGTTTAATTACATATTTAAAAATTCGAGTGCAATTATACATATTCCTAGCTCAAAAGTATTATTACCTTAACACGAGGAATATAAATAAACGCGTACTTCCACAGATGCAGTGTAATAAAAATACATCCACAGCAATTTCTCCCTTTCTTTTCTACTCCGCCGGCAATATATTACGGACCATTAAAACCCATTAAAACATTGTTAAGTACATTAAAACTCTCCGAGTAAGACAGTTCAGTGCATTTATTAGAGCAACAACAAAAAGCTTTACCCACTGGACTTTATTAATAAAATCCGAGTTTTTTAATCGACCGGGAAAGGACGGCGGAAGCTGTGTTGAAGGGCTTTTGCGTGTAGCGGCATCGACGTCGAGGGCGTGCGACTCTCCGCACCTGAGGAGCCATTGTGGTGGGAGTAGGTGGGGGTGGGGTGGGGGGAAGGACGACGACTGTGGCGAAGTACGATGGGGCATGAGACGAAGNTATAAGAGACAGGTGGGAGTTAGGGAGGGGTATTTCAGTATTGGAGAGCGTGCTGAAACACGAACGGGGTTCTCTCTGTAGGACATTGCTGCGCCAACTAGTGATGATGCATCCCCGTGGTGCTGTACGCTCAGAAATAGAACAAAAATTACCACGAATGGTATTGGTTTTTATGATGTTATCGATGCTGCAACGGAGCATGGGGGATGTGAGGACGATGTTTAAGTGATAAATTAGTGGTTTTCTAGAAACGTTTATTGCTCTCCAATTACATACTGTGTGAGGAGAGTATTATTGTAATGGAATTTCGATATCTCTGTGAATTGGATCTATTGCAATTAGCAAAGCTTTTTCCCGGCTTAACCAACAAAGTTCTCGTATTCATCAAATTATTCTAGATTTACTATTTATGTGTTGATGTCTTCTCGAAACCTACCCTCTAAGGGTGATCAAGAAGTGTCAAGCAAAAAATGTGTGACAACTTAAATTAAAAAGAAGCATGAGTAAGTTCTTAAAGCAATATAGTCTTTCTTTTCATGGATTCTTATAATAACATTCCTTGTTTGATAATTTACCCCTGAATTCATTTGAATTTACCTTTGAAATAATTTTATGGCTTATCTTCATCGCCAACATTAATATTCAAACTTCTTACATTTTATATGCTGGGAACAATGTTTATAAATGAATAAAAAACCGGTTCAATTACTCATAGGAGAATTCCTACATTTCTATATTTTACCATGGAATCTGAAAATTAATTTTAAAACCTTTTTTCTAGCATATTCAACTTGTTTTCATTGGAGCGAACAAAGCTAGTTGAAAAAGCAACAACGTTTGATCGAACCACGCATAAGCTCATACAACGATGGTTGACAATGAATGCAAATACATTCAATTGAACTCTTTCGTTCTCACTCGAGTATAGAGAGTTTATTTATTCTAATAACTACATTCCGCTTTTACCCTATGCAGTCCGCTCATTTGAAATTATTATACGTACTATAAATTAGGTTTGATGTGTTTGAGTAGTTTTTCAACTAGTTAACGATGGATGCAAAGTGTTTTTTTTTCCTTTAATGAAACGATTGATGGCATATAATTAGAAACTTCTCGCTAATTTTATAATACGTTCTGTGGAATATTATTCATATGTATTTGTTATTTCTACTTTTATGAAAAATACTATCTGCTTACCCAATGTTGCCCGGGATTTTTCTTAGGATAATCTTCATTTACTTCGGGAAAAATAAAATCTATCTAGATTGTAAGATCAAAATACTTTTATTTATTGGTTTTTAAAACATGAACAGCATTCTAATTTTTCAAATTCTTAATAATTCAAATTTGAAACAACGTAACTGTATACTCTACACTATATCGCGGGAACCGCGCCAATCGTATTATCGCTTGCGAGACATGATGAGGCTGCGCCATTTCATTGAAATTCTTGTAAAATCTAAACTATTCGTCGAGATTTTACGATTTAAATACTTTTTTATTTTTGTTAAATGTACAAAAAATCCATTCTATTTGATGATTGATATTTTTCATTTTAACACTTCTATTTTCAATAACGTTTTATTGATAATTAGGGTTAAATTTATAGACAGACATGACTTCATGAACTTTTTTGAGACAAACAACATTGCCTATCTCTAACTGCTTAGGTAGCGTAACCAATTATAACTCACTTTTTTCCGATTTTATCGACATTTATTGTCAAAAACTATTTATATCATTCTTATCTCACCTCCTAAAAATAAAAGTTAGCTTATGTTTATCCTGGACATCTAAGCTATACCTTTGTCAAATTTGATCATGATCTGTTCTGTGGTTTAGTAATAATCAGGTAGTAAACAGACAGGTACACTTTCGCGTTACGCATGTATATATTAGTATGGATTTATTGCGTGTGAGAATAAATATTGAAGCAAAATGAATAAACGTTGTTTGAAATGCACCTCAATATTCGTGTAGGGTTAAAAACACACTATTTTATGAGATTACATTTCACTTTCAAATATTTATTGTGCTTGGTGGAATATGAGTAGTCTCCTCCGACGACAGAACGCTAATAAGCTTTCTGGACGAATCCCAGTGAGGTTTTGGAACTTTATAATGCTTTCTCAATATCCAGTCAATCCAGTCAATCCAGTCAATCCAGTCCTGTAGCCGTCAGGGGGGAGGTAGGAGCACGTAGTCAAGGAATAGTAAAAAACGAAAATTAAAGAGAAAAGAAATAAATGTAATTTAAATTTTCCAGGTGTAAATCTCACATCTGGTTAATACATTCACATGCGAATCTGGAGACGTTTTATCTACCTCCCTTGTTCCGAGTGACTTCCAAGCATGATTAAACTGCCTATGAATGAGTACAGTGTCTATCTTAGACTTAAAGCAGCTGAAGAATATTGTTGGTCATATCTCCTCAACCTGACGCTACAAAATGTCGAAACTACCGCTCTGTGAACTACATGCACACGCTGGTCCTGTTTTGGGACAGCTTAATTTTTCTGTAAGAAATACATCATATTCATTTGATAAAATAATTATGAGAAGAGTTATATTCAGTAGATTTTCTCACTTATTTTTCTGCAGCGAAAGTTGCTGTGTTACAACAATTTTCGTCTGTGCTCCTGATTATCAGAAACTGGTAATTGTTTTGGCTTTAAATTTATATTTTCTGACATAAGTAATAAGAATATTTCATATAAAATGGAATTAATGAAATATACGTAAATATGAAAAAAAATTATAAACATAATAAACAACTTAAACTTATTATTTTATTTTATTAAGTATTGTATTATTATTTACCTATTATTTATTTTAATTCTTTTACTTTATTTGATTAACATCCTATAGTCCATATTTTAGTCCTATTACCTAAAAGTGGTTTGAAAATAAATCAGGAACCATTAATAATGACAGAGGTAAGAATAATTGTGATACTGGGATATCCTAATTAATCTTCATTTCCATAGAAAATCCCCTTGAAAAAAAAAGACATAAATTTACTCGTCCTCGAAAGTTTCCAAACAAGAACATTATTACAATCCCTGAAAGTTTTTGAAACGTGCGGTTCCACAAAATCGTCGTGGCATTAACCCTCTCTTCTCTTCTCTAAAATCTCACCAACGCAACGCCTTTACTCTTAAAAAATTGCTTCTGAAATTGCCATCCAGGGAGAATTCTTATTAGCGAGCTTACAATGTCTTCTCTTCCGTCCGAACTTTCATGTCATCACCTCTCTCTCCGTTTCCATCTCCCACACTGGCCGTTCACGCCACGTATCTGCCCCTTTGCCATCAACACCTTCCCAATGTGCGTATTCTCATCCTTCCCGCCAAACGAGTTTTCCCTTTTACTAAATGCTCTCGCTTTTGTCTCTTAGACCATGCACTTGTCAGTCATCTTTATTTCATTTTCGTCACATCTTCAAACATAAAATACACATCTTCCTTCGTTATCAATTCTTCCCTTTTCGTCTCTCCATCAACACGCATTACTTTCTCCAGTGCCTCTACCATCGTCTCGAATGCCATTCTCTAGTCAGTCTCTTTCCATTCACTCTCGCTGTTTGAAATCGGTGTCTTCTTTACTGTCATTCGTATCCTCGAAGTCTCCAGTCCACACGCGTTCCTTCTCTTTTTCCTTCACCATCATCTCTTGAGGCCATGCACTCGTCAGTCTCCTTCCTCTCACCTTCTCCAACACAATGTCCACCTCTTCCCTCTTCGCAGCAACCGTCGACCCGTCGTGCGCCGAGTGATGCATCGTTGTTTCTCGCGCTGGCCAGGCACTGGTAGTGTGGGTGAAGGAGCGGGGATCGCGGGACGACAGCAGAGCGACGAGGCCGCGGCGACGGCGACGGCTGCTGGAGGGAGGCGGTGCGTCGTTGTCGACGGCACCGCGGCTGCTGAACCGAGGAACCGAGAAATGGAGCAAGCGGCTGCGAAATGGGCGCGTTCATCACGCGAACAGGGGTGCCACCGTGGCCGCCACCTGCGCCGGGCACGCGCTATCGCCCAAGGGAATCCTCCGAGGTACGACGCTTGCCGACGCCGTTAAATGGCCCGGTAGAGTCTCCGCAAAGTGGGTCATTGGTTCCGGAACAACGCTATTTGTGTCTTCGCAGATTGCGCTTTTGGGTTGCGTAAATGAAACCGCTCTAACAGTGAAGCTTAATGAAGGAAAAAAAGAGTATCTCCCCAGTGGTTGGTCAACGATCGTTCTATTAACAAATGAAATCACTACTTTATCTTTGGCTTTCTGCACCCTTATATTTCAGGATTTAAATTTATATTTCCAAAGATTTAATTAAAAATAACATTAAATATTTCAGATTATTGTCAAAGAAGGCCAAAAATGAAATCGTCAGTGAGTATTATTTAGATAATGAATATTTTGAACACCTAATATTTTCTGGAAAATCAGCCGCCAAATTAAAAATGATACTCTAAGGTTTTTTCGCTAATTTATAAAATCTGCAATTTGTACTGTTTTCACTTTAAATTTGAGTTTGAAGAAAAAGATATATTTAATGCCTATACTATGAATTAATACTAAAACAAATAATTTATCGTAGACATTCATGAACAAATGATGTCTGTAAATATTCAAAACATGTCTCTCACATGTTGTCCTTTTGTTTTTGGGGTTTGTTATTTGAATTATTTCTGCAGTAAAACACCAGTTAATATTTTTATGAAAAAGTTATCTGTACTTAAAAAGCATCGAATTATTTTGAGATATTTCTAGGAGAGCAAAATAAATTCATTCCTCTGTTAATTTAACGAAAGCAGATTGCGAAAACAAAAATTTGGTTCAGAAAGTAAAAACAATGATAAATAACAAATTACAATGCGTTAACGTGATTCCTGCCTCTTCAATTTCCTCTACCCCCCAGTGGAGGAGTAATCAATTGGAAATTTCGACGGACTACCATATCTGCTTGAAATATCGCGGGTGATCAGGAGTGGGATAAAGAGAATATTGCTATGAGTAATAGACGAGAGAAAATGAAATTGCACACTGGATGAATTCATTCTGTCCACCAGTATGCTCAGTGTCGTTTGTCCATTTATTACGGATATAATTAATTGACCTGTCACGTTCTTGTAAGAACTGGTCGCTTTACAAGAGGTTTCATGGCAACGTTGGCGAAATAATTTACGATAAAATGATATTTTATGAAAAGTGGTGTACCAGAACGGGAACATTGTTCTTCTCACTTTTATTCAAAATTTTATGAAATAATTTACTTGTACTTACGTATTTAAAACACAGCTTTAACAGTAATTTTCTGTTGGATTGTTTGTGTGTTTTATATGTGATAAAGTTTTCTTAGTATTTTGTATGTCCTTGTCAGAATATTTGAATGTATTTTGGTGCTTTATTTTGCATTACAGTTTAAATACTTCAGAAATTATACTGGGAAAATATGTCTGGAAACTACGTTGTTTAAAAAAAACTAATATTTAATGATAAATTAGCAGATAATTTCCTAGTGTTATGTTAAGAGTATGCAGACGATTCGAAGACATTACGATAAGAAGTAGAGAAGAGATTCTAATACTGATGGATATTTGTCTCGCACTATTAAGTTTCGGATATTTTATAATCAGTCATTGGTTATATACTTCAGTGTCCGTAGTAGTGATGCTACTTATAGGTTCCAATAATGTCGGAATAGCTTTTTGATGATAAAATTTCAATTCATGGATAGTTTATTTTAAGTAAAATGAGGATGATTATATTACAACATGAGAAGCTCTATAATGAAAATTAATTGGTAGGATGACAATTAAAACAGTCACGGCTGTAACCTAAATAATAATGCAACATTAAATAGGATTGAACTCGCCTTTTTAGCACGCAGTTTTAATATCATAGCACATAGATTGGAAAAAAATTCCGCTCTCAATAATGTTGTAATTTAGACTTCATAACTATAAGTATTTGATTAATGAGAAATATGACCTGATGTTGGATTTGCTCATTAAATAGTGCATATGTACCAAACTTCGAGTCACTGGGTTACACTAGACAGAAATAAAAAAAACCCTTTCACATTCAAAAAGAAAGTTAATCAAATTTCGAAAACGTTGCGTGGTGCACTTGGACCCATTGTGAAAAACGCGGGTGCCTGATTTTGTAGCTCTAAAACGTGTGGTTTCGTCGCTGCGCGTCTCAGAGAAAAAACTCGAGACCTTTAAGTCTCTACGATAATTAATTTATTTTATTTATATACAGGTACACTAAATCAACATTCCCCTTTACCATAACAAAGTCATTACCAGGGTTACGCATACAACGGTGTTTTTTCTCCTTAATATTATTCTGCTTCATTCAGTTTCATCCTCCCTTCTTTCATTTCTTTGTCTTGTGGATATTAAAGCAAAACAAATGCATCTGCATCACTTTGATATTTCCATTTGTATTTGTTTCATCTTCTATTTTACATTTCTTTCTTACGTTCCATTTGTTCCATTTTTATATGCATTCCATACTGTATAAATACATACTCCATAATGCCCAGTATTTCAAATTAATTAATCCCTTTGTCTTAATTTCGTCAAGCCATCTTCCCCCCTCTGCTTCTGTTATCCTGCATTAACAGTCTCTACGATAATGGAAAATGCATAATAATAATAATAATAATAATAATAATAATAATAATAATAATAATAATAAAACGTTCAATAAGAAAAAAATGTACATCAAATTTCGAAAAACAAATAACAAACAAACAATCAATGTGTGACAACTTTCGGTCAGGTGATATGGTGTACAGTTGTGGAAGGCGAACGAGTGATGTAGTGGTTAACACCTCTGCGATCAAAGCAGTAGTCCCGGGTACACGGAAGACAGTCACTCTGTGCGGCGGTCACAAAGACTTTGAATCGCTTAAATGTCTTTATAATGTTCTTAACTACCCGTACAAAAACGTAGGGAGATGCTGACCACATATTCTCCTCCTACTACCGAGGTCAAGAAATTGCCGCGCACTACGCTCCGCGATCCCTTTGTGAACTTTCAGGGCCTGTTATGGGATAGTTCGACTTTAACTTTGACTCCTTGAAAAGAAGTCAAGAATAATAAAATAATTTGATAAAGATTCTTTAGAGTTGTTGAGTAATATGTGGTAATTTTGTTCAAGATTTTACATTCGAAAATACGACAACATACGCCGAATTTTATTCAGTTTGTCCAACAAAAACTAGGATCGTTCTTGTACATATAATTTTAAATAGCGATATTATTATAGTTAATTAAATTTAAAATAATTTTAAATTCCTAGTGTTTTGAGTTTTTTTATAAATAACATTTTTATAAAAATCTCCTTACGAGTTGACCGTATAGTAATTTTTTGTTATATTTTATTTTGTGGAGCTTAACGGCTCGTCGACATCGAGGTCATAAGAGCCCTAAAAACTTGTACAGGTAGGGAAAATGCAGTTACGCACTATGGGAGAGCCAACATGACTCTCCCCGCGTGTGGGACTCGCCGAATGACTCAACCATATGCACTAAAAGCCTTCCCGAATTACAACTCAAAACTCAAACATTAACATATCTCATTTAAATAAAAAGAAGAAGGAGAAGAAAGAGGAAAACGAAAGACATCCCAGCGTCGGGATCGAAAAGAACAAGAGGTGACTAAGGAAGGTCAGGAAAGAGAAAGGAAGGAGCCTTACACAAGTACGTGGAAGTAATGCCAGACTCAGCTCGAGGCCCCGTGTTTGCCAAACACGTACGTTACTAGATGTAAGTCCCTTGGGGAATTTTTTTGTTATACAAGTATTAGGGGGAAAATCACAAAAACACCAATTTTTATGATAAGTTTAAAATATTTTTTTGGCTTTTAAGGCAAAACAATTGTTAACTTACTTAAAAATCGGGAAGTAACAATAATTGTTGTATTCTTGTCCTTCCGTTGTATATATGACGTAAGGGTACAAAGTAATTGGAAGGTGATAAGTGTATATATTGTTATATGCAAGGAATTACGTTTATGCACAAGTTTATTTGAAGTGTGTTGATACACTTCCATAAAGCAGCAGCGTCATTTTTTTCAGCGAACCTTAGAGAAAACAATGAAAAATAACCTGTATGACATATTGAACGTGACGTGTCCGGGTAAATACTCCGTTGGTGATTCCGAACTCTGAGTATGCTGTTTGAATTAAATATACCACAAACCCAGAATACAAAATGAGACATGCGTTGTTATCCGCTACAAAGTTGGAAGCAAGAGCAGGACAGCTTTAGACACACTTCATTTGTCGCACAGCGAACCACAACCGCACTCCCCTAAGCAACAGAAAGTTAATTTGCAAATACCATGTCTTTGTGCATCCGCAAAACACATCGCAGATCCGTTTTCTAAATAAAGCAGCAGTCACCCTGAGAAACAAACAAAAGCCAACGCGAAGTAAACGGCGTCGGAGGGAAGGAAATGTTGCAGCTTTTCTCGCAATCCAGTCGACTGTTTCCTTATAAGCCTCCACATCGTCTTGACTGGTACTAATAGCTACATTACACACGTTCTCCAAGAGTTCGCAAATAAATGGGTACACAACTACTAGGGGCTTGAGTGTCTTTTAGGAACTCGAAAGTGTTTCCTAATATTCTCAGTATAGTCTAAAAGTTGAGTACATGAAAATCTAACGTAGGTAAAAATTGTACACTTCTTTATTTATTTATTGTCTTATGATAATGTTCAAGCAATAGGGCTGCTATTCCACCTAAAGGTACGTTTACACTTGTGTACGTGTATGAGCGACTTGTATGAGATACACGTATTGAACTTTTTGGAGATAATTGAGATTTGCATGTGTTCAGACAGATCTACTTCATACATGTACATGGCAGCGCATACACTTCACGATTTGTATCAGGGATTTTTTTTATCGCGAGGGAAGAAAAACTGATAAACTAATCAACTAAAGAAATAAACTAATCTAATTTAACTAGTCCATATACACTACTCAACGCTTAAGACTATGAGTCAATAGACTATGAGAAAAACGCATGGCAACAATGATATAACCATTGCTGTCGGTTAAATTCCTACAATTACCAGGCTGGAACATGCATTATGTGACAACGGTGTACCGTTGGCCGGTTTGGTTAAATGCGTTAGCTTTATTTCAGCGAATGGATTGCTTACGCATTCATATTCTTCGTGTAAAATGAATCTGAACTTAAAGTAATTATTTATTTATTGTAGTCACGCTATATATTTTAGTTTCTATGATATTGAAGACTAAGTATATGAACGTGTTAGCTCTTTGAACTTCTGTTTGGCCGGCCGGTGTTGTCAAGCGTGGAAATTGTAGGAAGCCATGATATAACCTACAAAGAACACAACTAGATTATAAACAAACATGGCGGAGCGTGTACTGGCCATGGGTTCTGCACATCCACATACGCGATTGCGACTTGTATGAGCGACATGTATATCCTGAATGAAGCTCATACAAAATGTATCAGAATTTGTCTGAGGACCCGATGGGCGACATGACAAAAGGTTGCTATATAGCACTAGCTCATACAAATGAACATCACAGAAGTCGCTCATTCATGTATACAAGTGTAAATGTACCTTAATTGTGACTTCTGTGAGGGAATAGGGAAGGAGATATGTTAGGTCACCGGGGAACATAAAGTATTACACCGACATTGGTCGTGAGTAGGTGTGGGAAAACCCCTTTGAAATCCTCACCTACTTCGGTCGAGCGAGATTCGAACCCACGCTCTTCCGTTCAGCGATTTGGTGGAAGCAAATATATTACTCTACACCACCACTGTCGGTTAAATTCCTTTTTGAATGTCGATGGACTATTCAGCATTCCGTATAAACAGCACATTCATTAATTCTAACATTATTGTGTTCAATCAACGTTTCTCAAGTAAACGATGTTGATCATATCTGGTCTTAAACCCAATGACGAAGTAGAGCACGAAAGATAGCAGTTGTGTGACCAAAAACACCTTATGCGTTATGTAAGGAAACGGATAGGTTAATTAAATTTTATTTTCAACTGACTGTCAGCACTAAAACTCATTATTTTCCAAAATGCTTTAGCGTAACCTTCTTCGAATACGTTCCATGGTACTCAAAGTACTTTTGGAACACGAAGAAATATTTATTTTTGATCCTACTTTTTAAAATGTCTTTGGAAATGTATTCAAATATAGAATGGTAAAATGGAACTATTACTGAGTACTAAAACATGAAGTTGCGCGTTACAGGAGTGGAGGCATATAGCTGAATGCAACTACAGAACATAGACTACCATCACGCTCTGACAAGCAGCCTTATGACGACATTGTGAAGCAGAGAGGCGAGTTAAAAGCTTGCAGGAACACGGAAGCCGAGCAGAGAGGACCAGAAGCAGTGGACTAGCGACTCTGAGTTTCTGAATTAGATGGCTATGAAGTATCGTCGTATGATTCTACAAAACGAGACGGTTCCAAAAAGGCATAGTATCTCTGGGCCTTCCATCCCTTAGATTTACTCCGACGCTAATTGATGAGCTTAGCCTAACATGAAACTTTTCCACTCTCTACAGCGTTAATCGGGAAGGATTTGTAAAATTAATTTGCTCTTGGTGGTTTTTAAACATGTTACCAAATAAGTGATTACGCCAGTTAAAATTTTGAGAAGGTATGAGTTACTACTTGATAATTTGTACGTCAGGTACGTATCAATCGCAAGTTACTCACCTCTCGTGCAAGTACCTTGACTATTTGAGGATAGAAATTAGGCAACTATTTTTTTACNCAAGTACCTTGACTATTTGAGGATAGAAATTAGGCAACTATTTTTTTACTCCATAGATCGATGTTTTCACATTCATACTATTCCAATTGCATATTCTTATGTCTTGTTGTAATGTGGATGTAGCGAGATTCAATCCATGAAACATGATCCATGAAACATCATCCATATAACAATTATAGAAGCAGTATGTTTGAATAAATAGATATTGGTGCGTAGGAAAATTTTTACTGACTGAACCGTCAAGAATTTATAGTAGGGTAGAGGGTAGAGATTAATAAAATGATGCGCAAAATTATGTTACAATACAGTCGAACCCTCAACATCTCTTATCACTTACGTAATCTAAGTAAACCACTGGAGGTTGGGATGTACGGGATTTGGGAGTCGAGGTATGTGGTGCAGTGGAGAGTGCACCTCTGAGCAAAGCAGGAGGTCGCGGGTTCTTGTCGAGGTCTGTCGACATTTTCACCTGGTCTTTCCTCCATGAGAAGGTATCCGGAAGTTAAGAGTTAAAAAACTACTGTTACATGCCAGAGATGTAGAAAATGTCTCCAGATTCGTTACAACATATTTCACCTCTATCGTTTTTACACTGCTTGTATGCTAGCATCAGAACTACCCCTACCTTTCCCATTCGATGTTCCTCGGCGACCGCCAACACTTTACCAGCTGGCACCTTCACTGTCTCTTCAACACCCGCCTGCGTCTGTCATGAAGTGCGCATGCCAAAGGCAACACCCAGTTTTAATTACGGCAGCTAGGGAACGCGCGTACGCAGTTTTAATTACTTTGCCAGAGGAAGCATACTGGAGTGTCTCGCAGGATATGACTTATTTCTCGCCGAGACAACCCGTGACATTGAGTAAAGATTTAGAGTTTCGAGGGAGTCGCGAGTATTACTCTGCCGCAACTGGTTATTTTCAATGTGAAGTGTTGGTAATCTATCTAAACGCCTGTAATCATTAATAGTCTTCCGTAGATTCTCCAAAGCGTTATTTCACACTCAAGATAAATTGATGTGAAAAAATCATAGAAATATTAAGGTGACACTTAAAAATATCAAGTCAACTAACGAGATTGTTCGATATGATCTCACGTAAATCTGGTCGTAAAATTACACATTTTCTTCATTTGTAGGTACATTCTTAGTTTATTGCCCCATGTGGTCGCATGCAGTTTGTTACTGCTTTTTTGATACAATTTATTTCTTTACTTATTTACACAGAAGTAATATATGTATGACATTCCCTATCTGAGAGGTCCGTGTAAAACTGGTTTTGAAGAGCTTATGGTGCGTGTCACCTACATTAATTTTTCCCATGTACGATTACGTACCCCACGTCTTCCGTATAATAGGCTTGAATGGAAGTAGAGAGTAGTTTCGGAATATAAAAGAGAGGTGTAGAGAACAACACCACTGCATTTGAAGCAAGTGATCCTTGGTTCCATTCCTGACTCGTCGTCATTTTTACATGGTCACAGTTACCAGATCACGCTGAAGTTATGTCTTCGAAGGCTTCCGAGGTTGAAGTCAATGTTTAAGTAACTTTTAGCACGAAATGGCCGGAGGTCGTATTTTGCAGATCACTCGATAATTTCACTGTGGGTGAAGAAAATATAATAATTTGAACTCTAGTGACCCACAACATAATTCTCAACATAAAAGAAAATACAAACATATTGTTCTAATTCAATTGTTTATTTCTTATTGATGTTGTATAATATATATTGCAATAATCCAGCTTTTCTTATCATTCAAACAAGATTCAAAACTTAAATTATTGCCGCCTATCTGGTCATAAGTAGCTTGCAACTGCTTCTTTGACAATAAAGATTATTGATATTAATATTGTCAAGAAAACTAAAACTCGGAACCCAGAATTGTAGTGTACTCTCTTTGTATACGCAAACAAGTCATATATTCATGCTATAAAAGTTGTAAATTTTTTGAGTTGTGAACAAGTGTATAAATGAAAGTATAAAATTATTGTCAATAAACCACTTACAAACTGTGTATGACCATGTGGAGGACAATAAACTAATTTACTCTCCGGAAGCAAGCAAGGGACCATCCCATCAATTCTCATCAAGGGTTCTGAGGGAGATGCGGATTTAACATTTCAGCACACTCCAATTATTGGATTTCTTTTATTACAGACCCCACACTTTGAACTGCTGTGCATACCACAAAAAATCGCAGAAAAAAACTAATTAACACCATTAAATTTATCTTGTTCTTCTGCTAACACTCAAGTAAAACGAATTTTTCTAAGAATGAATTCTGTTTTAATAACAGAAATGTTTCAAATAACGCGAAATTTTTACAGTTTTTCCCAATAAGTCGACTTTAATATTTTTTATAAAATAAACTAAAAGTTCCAAAAATAATTCTTATCCAGCAAATGTTAACTATTGATTTTGTGACATTTCAAAATTTCGTGCTTCTACATGCAAAATATAATGAGTTATTAACATTTTCCAAAAACATTGCTGAAATCGACCAGCCACATTTTTTAGGAATAAAATGTATAATAGTATGTTCAGTAAAATGCTGTGATCGCAGGATCAATGAATTTAAAGGTTTAAAACTTAGTATGTAATCACAAATAAGTACGTACATACTAAGTACAGCAGTTCAAAGTGAGGGATCTATAATAAAAATCAGATAGTAAGATAAGGACAAATAAGTACGTGTTATATAAATAAAAATAGAATATAAATAGAATACCAACAAATTTGTATTTTAAAAAAGTTGTTCGGAAGTGTGTATTATTATAAACTATAGACTATTCGGAAAATTTTGTTTACAAATCGTAAGTATTAAAATAACACTAAATTGGAGATTTATTATTTGAATAGACGCCACCCCTCGACAAGTGTCTAGAGAGTCTGTATAAAAAATCCGCCTCTTCCCGAAGGAAAACCAGACAAAAACCGGTCCAGGATGTGGCTAAAAAATTAATGTACACAATCTTACCAAGGTTGTGTACACACAAAACGTAACTTATATGAATCATAAGACACAACACTAGCATACAGGAATGATGCATGTGCATGTTTCTTTTATTTAACAATACAGCATGGGATTATAATGGACAATTTTACTTGTAGTTTTTTTACACGTGTTAAGACCTGTGGTGTAAGGGTGTAAGGCTTGCTCAAAATTAAGCGGTATTTCTTTGGTCAAATACCCTAGCCCGTAGCAGAACGGACAACACGACTACACGACTGCTGAGATAGGATGTATGAGGCAACAGGGCCTTGTTTCTTGCATGACTTACGACGATCGTGTGGGGCAACAGTGGTATAAATCCATACAAAACTCACAATAACATTTACAAGTTGAATATCATGCAGCGGATCTACGCTGATCATAATTCGATCAAAATCCTGTTCTATGACCATTCCATTCTCAGGAAACTACGTGTTGTAAAAGTGACAAAATAGACCTTTTGAATAGCGACAAAAATTTAACATGTAGGTCACTGGTACCTGCAAGGTCTCTGGAAGATTGTAAACACTCAGACAGGGTCACCTGGAGACAGGGGCGTATCCAGTTAGTGATCTTTGGGGGGTGGGGGTGCGAAACTTTGCCAACTTTGCTGCCCCCCTCGATTGTTTTGTCTTCCCAGGAATCATCCGCTGTATTAGTAATGGAAATAAGATACATTTATGGAAAGGGAAATATTTATTTTGTTTTCACTCTTGTACTTGCATTTGCGTGATTCTTTTGAAATGCACTTCGGTGTACAATAACATTGCACTGCGTTAAAAATTCCGTATAAAAATCCTTTACTATACGGGATGAAATGCAATGGAAAGTAGTTAGAAGTAATGTAAATCCCGGTGGTGTTAATTACAAGCAGGGTTCTAGATCAAATTGTAAATCAAATGAAAAAAAACNAATTACATTCCAGGTTGTGGGGACGAAAGCCCTCCCCCCCAACACACACACACACTTGGGTCCTCCACTGCCTGGTGAACCAATGAAGTACATTTACCGACAAATCAGGATTTATTCAACAAAAAGTTTCCTAGTTTTATGAGGAATTATGTCGTTGGATGGAGTGTATGATATTTATTTTGAAAAACTTTCTAACCAAAAAATTATTTTAAATTTCAGAAATAATACATTCCAAAAATGTTTCAGGGAAAATTCAACTACTGTCATGACCGTTGCCACCTCAAACAATTTCATATACTTTCTCATTCGCGCGTTTAAATTATTTGACATTGTTTTAAAAATTAACATCCAGTCGTAAACATCCTAGTAAGTTTTATGAAAATATATTGTCAGTGGAATGCTCTTTTTTTTTTTTTTTTGTAAATGTGGATAAAACTCATGTCTTTCTACAATTAAAGCAAACAGAGTGCAAGATATAACTCTGTAAATCGAGTCGGAAGCTGATATTTCTCTTCAATATGTTGTGTAACTGTGGATTTGTGGGAAAGTTATTACTTCACTTACGAGATATTAAATGAAATGCTATTACTTGAGATATTGTCTGCCATGTGTGCACATGATACCCCTGTTTACATTTGTCGGACGTGCCAGTGCATGTAGACGTATTCATGATATTATGTATATCATGCTTGTCGTTGACAAAACTTCATATAAATAAAACTCTCGAATATCTGTTTTACGCACAATTTAATTACACACACACGAGAAAGCGTTATAAAATCCCACTTCGTTTTATGATCTACACGCCATCCACGCTAATTCATGATACTGATCTTACAACTAATGTATAATGAAAATTTAAATTTTATTTTGACTTATTTTCATTTATAATGTTGGGCTTGAAGTATCAAAATTATGAACATAGATATTTTCCAAATACGAACTAAACGATGGCTGTTTCATTTATCATTTTCTACTCCCATTATAACGTTAACGACGAATTAGCGTGACTTTCAGTTCCACAGATTTCTCTTTGATTTGCTTAATTCACACAATCGTTAACTGTGTCGTAGAAATCAACGGTATACTCCTGCACGTGTTTCATGATTCCGTGAAATTAATACCTTTCTTGTTACTAAAAGGATGAAGTTATTACGGAAATTGAAGTCAATATCGAGAGAGAGAGAGAGAGAGAGAGAGAGAGGAGATATTTCTTTGCTTATTATTGAAGAGATTCTCAAATTTTTTTTTCTTATTCATGCTTACGAGAAACTTGTAACATGGAGCCATTCTTGTATGTTCTGGATTACACCTTCTCTTTGTTGTTTTGTTGCACATATGTCGATGTATAAGCTGTTAGTGAGATTTGAGTGTTAAAACCTCTAGGATCTACTAAAGTGAGGTTCATTTCAACGCTTGCTTAAAGTTAAGTTGTCAGTTTACGTGAGAGTGAAAAAATGAGATAAAAAAATTCTGATTTGTGGAAAACACCGGATACGTGTAGAAGCATGATAATGGACTGGAGAAGGTAAAATGTTATCGAAAGTGCCAATGAGTGTTTTCTTTCTCATTTCTGCAATATTGATGGCACAGCATTTCATTATGTTTATTTGTTTATTGTCTCATGACGAGCTTCCGACCATGAGGACCACTTTCCATGATTCTGTTATGGGATAATAGAAGGAAATATCTTGGGTTGCACGGGAGCGTGAGATACCCAACAGACTTGTTGAGGTGAGTGAATCCCCAGCTCGAACGATTTTGTTCACCCGAACAGAGCATCAAACCCACACACTACCGGTCAGCGGAATAGAGGGAGCGAAGATGATCCCACTAAACCACCGCTGTTGGTAAAGTATTTTAGAAAATATCGGTAAAGAAAATCCTTGAAGAAAATAAATAACCAGTTTGAAAAGAAGATTAAATTTTTTTTATTTAGTTAGAAATCAAATTAAACAACTACGTATTGCTCGTCCTATATATGTTACAATATTACCAGGGTCAGGGTTTTTAGATGCAAATTTCAATGGAAAAAGGAAGGGACAAAGAACTATAATAAAGGGGGAAAGGGACAAAAAGGTACTATTTTACTGAACATATTCGAAAAATCTTCTTCCTTCTGTTCTAAACCATTGAGTTATTCGTACAAAAGAGAATATCAAACTTACACTAACCGGAAGAAAGAAAATATAGAAAGTAAACATATATCATTGTTTTTATTTTTACGACCTTGTTCTTTCAATAGCTGCAGTCAGGTACGCACGTTTACTATAAATGATAGGCTTACAATATGCATGCTTACTGCAAGCTGAGGAAACATCAATTAGAATTAATTAAATATTTGATATTAATTCGAAATTATATATATTTATATATATATATATATATATATATATATATATATAT
>NNCF01127576.1:264910-283240 GCA_002313205.1 Laupala kohalensis | reverse complement strand
GGTACTTACGGATTATTCGTCCATTGGTGAGCGCTCTGATTCAGATATAGGCAGTTGCCAAGCACCTAGTAGCTCTGGTAACGACGAATATTCGTATTAGTGTTTAGAGGTTATGGAGAGTGAATCTGAAGTAATCAGACATTCTGTTGCGTATGTAGTTGTTTTTTGCGAAGTAAAGTAAATGGGCCTTATCTAATATTAATTCAGTAATAATCATTAGTAAGCTAGTTTTTATTCCATATAGATTTAGCTACAGTAATCGGTTTTCTGGAATTTAAGATCATTATAATTTGTATTCACTCTAAAAAAAATCAATATTGCATAACTATCATAGTATCTCCACAACATGCCACTCTATTCATTCAAATATCATTCATTACATTTAAATGTTATATTTGTATTGTTGTTATAATATTTTTTATTTTCACGTTTTTTATTTCCTGAACATTCCATGTACTGAACATATATGCTAATACTACAAAAAAAGATAATATCAATACAGTTTCAATACTGTGGAACTTTAGGACGCTTAATCAAAAAGTAAAATAAAGTGAATAAAAATGTTTCACACATCAAATAAACTTGATTGTCAAAAAGGAGTTGTAAACTGCGTATGAACACGTTGGAGATAATAAATGATGTTATTCCATTACTACTTTATTACTTCCAATTTCTCTATCACTACTAAAAATACTTATTACTTTGTACGATAAGGAGATAAATTACAAATAATTAGGGTTTCCAGCGATTATACTCGAAATAAATTGAAATCGTAATACCCGTATACTCGCAATCCCCGGTATTCGTAAAAGTACGAATATGTGGACAATACCACGAACAGGTCACTCACAAATATTCGCCTACGGTCGGCTTCCTTTGTGTGTCTCGAAAGACCGACATGCTGCGAGAAAGGGCGAGAACCGGTATTCGTGATGCGACGAATAGCAAGCAACCCACCCACACTATACGCTATTCGGAGAGTTTCTCGGGTCTCTCGGGTCTCTCGGGATTCACCGAATAAAGAATGTGTGGAACCACCTTTAGAAGATTATCGAAGAAACTACGGTAAATGGAAGGGGGAGGTGATTATGAGCACGGTTGGAGAAAAATGGACAAAGAGATTTAATTTACCCTAAAAATAAAGTACGCATCTAATTATTACCCAGTTAATACAGGATGCTGTAAAATGAGTCCCGGATCATTTGTGGGAGTAAAATCGACCGCGTATCTTCCTCCCGATGTTCAGGAATTGTGAAGTGATACTTTCCATGAACCCCCAAAGGACTTTGACCTTTTGACCCGTCCATTTTGTATTGACTCTTTCTGATTACATTAAGCCATCGACTCTGCTGCGTTTCCGGTATGTTGACAAAGACTTCATTTTTCCTCGGTCAAATTTTGAAACTGTGTGGTCAGTAAATGAAATAGGAATGTGTTTCTTTTCACAAAGGGAATAAAGCTGTATCACTCATTTTGAGTTATAGTTTTGAGAAAATATTGATTAGCTTTAGCACCTTGCTTATACAGTGTGCATTATCACTAAATTTAGATTCACATCATCCATTTAGTCTATGTAGGCTATACCTTATGTCTTCAAGATGTCTTTAAACCTTCCACCTTATAAAAGAACTCATAAAACTCCTTGCTTTTCATCAGAAAATAAATATTCTCCTTGGTGTCCCCTCTCTCCTTACTCCAGGAATTTCTTTACTCGGCTTATTATCTGTATATTGACTTATCTGAAAATATAGGTGTTCCTTTCTTGGATATTAATAGAAATTTAACACTATCTTAAAATATCGTTTCCCATTTTTTTGTCAGTTTTCATCCTCGTGCGTCTTAGAACAAGCTACAATTTTGAATTATTAAAATATTTTTTCTCAGCGTTGCGTGATGTTAATCATAATCACCTCATTGTTCTTCGACTTTCTACTGCTACTAATTCTTCTACTATTTCTTCTTTTCTACTACTACTTCTTCTTCTTCTTCCTCTCCTTCTTCTACTTCTTCTACTTCTACTTCTTCTACTTCTATTTTTTCTACTTTTTCTACTTCCTGAAAAGTTAATAATTTACATTACTTTTATTTTCATTCAACATCAGATTATTTTAATTCTCCATGAATGAAGCATCTGAAATATAATGAGTAATTCAAATGAGGAAAGCGAAGAATTCACGTATGAAATGTTCACTGGATATTTGTACGAATGTTATTTTTGTGATACCTTCCGTAATTTGATGTTATACTTACGTCACTTTGAGCTCAAAGTACTCTTCAATGTTTGGCTCTATTTATTTTTTACTTTGCGTGTTAATAAAAAGATGAAGAGAGAAAGAGTCGTATGTGGTAGGAATCAGAAATACGCTTCTATGTAGGATTCTTCTGGATTCGCAGAAAGGGAACGTAAAATTTTAGTAAGGGCTGTAATGACTTTGATGTTGACGAGCCCTAAAGCCCCAAGAAAAAGAAAGTAATGGCACGAAATGTCTACGAAGAAAGAAAGGAAGAGTATATGACCTCCAGCACTGAAACATAATTTTGTAGATGGGTTCAGAAATGTCTACTGCTCTCAAGGTCCTATCTTTCTTCTACATTTTTTGGGGGTTAGCGTCAACTTGCTTCTGCTGTTACCATATCAATTTATAAATTTCACGTCACATGTTCTATGTGTGTTCCGTATTGGATGATTTAGTATTAAGAACGCGAATGTACCTCTTGTTCCTGCCTGTCTTCTCTTTAGTTCAGGCCTCTTTTATCCTCTGAAGCGAAGCAGTAAAGGATATATTTCACTCCCGTCGCTAGGAACGGTGTCTTCGAGTCTGTAACAGCAACTAATAAACTCTCTTCTTTTGAGACTTGCTTCAGACAGGATTTATATTTCAATTTGGTAATATGCTGCAAAACCTATCGGTAAGACCTTTAGAATACAAAAAAGAACCACTTTGATCTTCTCTTTTGGTGGAGTGCTTTCATCATTTCTCCTAAGGAAATTATGAATTATGAGAAACGCGCTATGAAACTAGTGACGTTTTACCTGTTTTTCGGAATATACCCTTCAAACGATACATTTTCTCGCACGTATGGCAGTACCGGAAATTGTGACATGTACAGTCCTTATAATATTGCTGCTTATATAGCACTATATTAAGCAGATGAAACACTTCTATACTGATGTGGGTTTCCGTATCCGCGTCTTAAACAGCAACATAGAACCTCGGCTACCCGAGCATTGTCTCTTGGGAGACCTACGGATGTGCCATTCCCCATACCCCATGGATATTATTAATTCCTCTTGATTAATATCTGACAGCAGTTGCGTAGTGGTAGTGATTTCGCTCCCGAAGTACTACTCAGCGGAAGAACGTGACCACGAGTGGAAGAGTGCTCGCTCCAGTCAACGAATATGAAGAGTTACCACGTGTTGGACATAATTTTCTAATACACTTTTTGAGAATGTCACTGAAGGAAACCTTTGAAAAATTAGACATCAAAACAATAGTTTACAGATCACTTTCTAGAAAACTAATTCAGAGAATCAAGTTTCACTGCCTTTTGCACTGATTTTCTTATTTATTTGACTTACCAGTAACTGGTGACGAGTATGGAGTTTCCATTTTCCAAATAAAGACTCATTAAATGATTTAAGTAACACATCGACCCAATAGAGGTTACGTTGCCTCATCATATTGAGTAATGACCCAGACGAGCATGAAACCTATATTTGAACGAATTAATCGATGTTTAAGCGAGGAGAAAATACACCTTTTGCCAAAATGAACTAAAAGGCAATATTTTTTATAACCAATAATAACACTATGTAAGTACTTTTTAAAATTTATTTTATTACTAATTTTCAAACTCAAATACACTGCTTCAGATTTTATTTTATCACATTAGTGTGCAAGGAGTTTTAAACGTGTGAACCTAAAAAGTATTTCTAACGAAAAATTTATATACGTACATTGCCAAAATATAATCTTGACTGTGCAAATTTGATTTTCCGTGGACATTTATTCTTCTTCTTGGGACTATAGGGCTCGCCAACTCTAGGTCATTAGAGCCTTACCGTAGAAAAAAATTTGTATTTCGTGTGCAGAGGCCTTTTTTGCAAAACAGGTTACATTATTTGTCCAAATGTTGACTGTCCATTGTTGCTCGATTTTTATTAAAAAAAATTCTTATTTCAAATATTGGGGACCGGTATAACGTATTTTGAGAGGGAGGGCATTAACATGCGCCCAAAAACGTTACGACACCGTTCGTAACAAAACTGGTAATTTATTGAACAATACGATAAATGATACCCAAGTGAGAAGAGTGTACTATGTTTTCAGATTTAATGAAGTAAACAGTAGTCAACTGTTGATAGTCAGCTATCTTTCAAATATCGGTGTTGCTAATGAGAAAATAATAGAAATTGTTCACTTTATTGTTAATATTTTAGAAATCGATCATTTTATTATTAACATTTGTGAACCTGAAAAGAAGGGAAAACCATAACCCTGTAACGTTGTTCGACAAATATAGTATAAATGTGCTATTACTCATGTGATACCTAAAAATAAACCAGTGATTTACTTGTGGTTTTGATGGTCTTTTATATCATCTGCACACCTTATATAATATTAATGAAGTTTATTATTATTTATATTGTACTTTAAATTGTTTGACTTTAAATTTCTATGGGCATATATGGAGAAAGTTTCTCTAGCTTATGTTTTTTTGATATCCTGACAAAAGTATCTGCTTATCATAGTGAAAAAACCCTACAAGAACATAGAAAATGTAAATAGGAGCGCAATGACGTGAGGATTTTCGTACCTTACGGGCATTTAAAAGACAGGATTTATATTTCAATTTGGTCTAACGGAAATGGCAGACGCATCACGTGAGTTAAACGACAGTCTGAATTCACTATCGTGTTTTACAATTACAAAATAATTGTACAACAGTAAAACTCAGCGGAGAGAATTATTAATTAATTAATTAGAACTCATTTGGTGTATATTTCCAAGTTTCGTGAATAGTTGATTACTTGACTTCAGTCAACGCGGATTTAATACTTTAAATTAGCTGAACTCAACCTACATCGTCAGTGGATCTTAATTGTCTCTCCTCGACCTCTTCATACAATTTCTCGTAGTTTGATGAATAGATCTCCACAGAAACAGTTCTCTCTACCTACGCTTTTACCTTGGAAACGCCTACTCTCAATAAAGTGTTCTATGTGACCCGCGTAGTGTTTTCCGGTAAATGCGCGAATTTGCGTTGTCGAGAAACAAGTAAATTTTTAAAAAGTACTGCCTTTTCTAAACCGTTTCCGACAATATCACCGAGTTCAATAAGAATTCTTTAAATGGTATAGATTTTTGTACCAAATTAACTTCTTACTCACAAACATTCATATTTGTGCATTAGATTTAAAAAATAAATTAGTCTGACGATCAACTGTAGGAAAGACCAGGTAAACATTTATTTTTAAATTAGTGCACGATTTTTAACACTTATGAGTAGATGTTAATAAAAAATTTGTTGCTGAGCGTTCCTTGGTGTCCATGGCTTCGTGGACGTTGGATATAGCCATAAGAAGTTGTGTGACATCCCCGACCACATATGACTGTTAGCTCTCTATGCGCTTATCAACATCCTTTTGATTCATGAGTCGCGTTGGGGCATGGGAACGTTTTGTTGCGACATAGATGGTCTTACATTTCCTGCTTTGTAGTACCACGCAACACGTCAATTTCACAATGGCTGTCAGCATTGTGTACAATATGATCAAATCGGCTTTCGAGATAGAGACTCAATCGAAAAGGGAACAGCAAACACGGTGTGGTTACTAAGTGAATTTGGCAAACATGCTCCCTCTTGATTACGCGTGGTAACGACGAAACGTAACTCAATTCTGTGTATAGAGGTTTCTGCGTACGTTCTTCAGTCGTATCCATGACGATCAAATAAATGATTCCCTTACACTTCCGTATATTACTGAATAACTGTTGAATGCTTATTAGTTAAGTATTCGTGGTGGATAATACTACGCAGAAATTAAGCTTTTAATAATAAAATTTTAGTGCTAAATATTTAGTTTTAATGTATCCATGACGATCAAATAAATGATTCCCTTACACTTCCGTATATTACTGAATAACTGTTGAATGCTTATTAGTTAAGTATTCGTGGTGGATAATACTACGCAGAAATTAAGCTTTTAATAATAAAATTTTAGTGCTAAATGTTTTGTTTTAATGTAAAAAAAAACAATATATCTGATCATATAAAAAACTTCATTCAATCTACGATTACTTGAAGTAGGTCTATACCGTACACGCTATTCAATACCGCTCTTTTATGAGGTTTCTTTTCGATTAATGAAGGCGCAAATCGAAACGCACCATTTGGTTAGTGGGTGTGTCTTAAAAATGTTTTCTATTGTGTATCTGCTTTATGTGATACATACTCTTATCTTTTACTATTCACCATTTTATGTTTATACGTACAAAAGAATATATATTTTTGTGTTTTTTCTCGAGAACCGCGCGAACAATTCCGAATCGATTCTACGAAAATATGTAATTTTCAGAGAGAAAACAATCTGTCATGGTATCACAATCATGAAGGTTTATTTTATCACTTCTTTAAAAATGTTTTAAAAGTGTATGTTATGAATAACAAAGTATTTGTAACTTGATTGTTTACATTGAGAAGTTATGGTCTCTTGAAGCAACAGGAAGCATCTTGTATCTTTTATTTGATACCGAACTTCTACCTAATAGGAGGAAACTCTTTGACACCAATAACGGAAAATTAACAAGAGATTGGTGTGAATGGTACTGACATAAAACTGCAAAGTCAACATAAAACTGAAATAGTTACGTGTGTTATTTACAGTCGAGATCAACTTAGTCACCCAGGTATTTTATCGTATGACGTTATTTTATGAATCATAATAAATATAATTAATGCATCTTTTAACAATTATTTTTTTTGGCAATTTTTCTCGAGAAAAAAATTGTTACTGTCTCATTAAGTATATGTTAAACTGTTTGTTAAAGTATTGATCCACATCCTAAGCGCAAGCATGTTACTAATTTGCTTATATTCTTTATATTTTTGGAAATCGAAACACACCTTTTCGTTTTCTCCCTTTACCACACCCGTGTGTAACTCTGGTTGTTTTTAACATAAAAAATGTCGACCTGCTACTAACATATTACATTATCCACAAGACTGTTTTTTCATCAGTAGTCAACAGTAAAAAATGAATGAGCCAGTAGTTGACATGGGTATGTGGAACTAAAGACCGTGTGGATAAACGTCATAAACTCTTAATAATTGTGATTTTCCATGTCAATTAGTTATTTACAATTAGAAAGAAACACACATTTCACATTTGTATTTCGTAGAAATTAGTTTATCAAATTTTGTAGGTTGATAAATAATTCTTAATATGCTTTCTTCATATATTAAAATTTCATTAAATAACACTACAACACAATTAAAAATCCTTCCCGTAGCCCAGACCACAGCGAACATTACTTCCACTATTAGATGAGCCACTTTAATAACTGAATCTAAATCCCGGTATTGGAGACAGTTTTTCGTCTCTTTTCGTGTTTTATTTCGATAATTTGATGTGGACATATATAATAAGATATGCCCATTTACTCAAGTCACGTAACCCTGTGTCCGATTCATTAGTCCTGACCTTCGTGTATTTTTTGGCCGAAGAGGATAATGTATTATGGTTCGTACGATCTTATTGATGATTATTATCATGATCAATACTATTACTGGGGGTTTTATTACTTTCGGGTTCATAGAACATTCGCTATTTTCACAAGCATCCTAATTGAAAAGGGAATAACTTACAGAATTGTGGTTATTTGTTGCTTTAATTGTATTAAAAAATTTATGTCTAATTATCAGTTTCCTCTTTGAGACTACTATCTTCGTCCCTGTAGGAATAAGATGAAATAATGGTATTCTGAAATTCTGAAATAAAATACGAAATAAAGTTGAAAATTGAGAGAAAGGGAATAAATGAAGATACAAAACAATGTTAATCTTGAAACAGTCTCTTACTGTGCATATTATAAATGAATAATTGGTGATACCGTGACAAGTATATTATAGATGAATGCGGTAGTGAAGTTGTATAACGTTGCGGCTGTTGTCCACACAGTCAGGCCTTTGAGCTTCCTCTTCCTCTTCCTCTTTGTCCTGGAAAGGGTTTTTAATGAATTCACGAAGTAATGATGTTAGGGATTATACATAACCAAAGAATGTAACAAAAATAATGAGAAATCTGGAGAAAAACAATTACACTGCAAAATCATTATGGATGAGAACATCGCTGAATGATAATATCTGGTTAGGGATTAACGTTCTCCATACTACGTTCCCATTCACTGTTGAAATTTTTGTGAGTGCAAAATGCGGACTCACATTATCAAAGTAATTAAAAAGTAAATATGTACACTCCAATTAGAGTTTTTATATCATGATAGTTCATTAAGTAAATTGAATAATTATTTTTATTATTAAACATTCTTAGTTAAAAATGTTTGTTATATTTATGCTCTTAACTGAGCTCTCAGAAAATTCGCAGATACAGATTCGAAGTCTGAACCAGAGTACATTATTAGATACTGCTCTTAATAGTATCACTAGAATATCTATGAATTATTATCCAGGTAAGAAGAACGACGGGGAGATAGATTACAGAAAAGCAAGACCAAAATGCGAATGATTGAAATACTTTCTCATTTTGCGGAAACAAAGACATTTTTTTTGTGGGGATTTACGGCTTGTCTACACCGGGGTCATTAGAACCCTTAAATTCTGTACAGGTAGGGAAAATGCAGTTACGCACTAAGGAGAGCCAATAATACTCTCCCGCGTGTGAGACTCGCTGAATGACTCAATCATACCCATTAAAAACCCTCCTGAATTACAATATGTCGAAACATATTTGAAAACATACAAATCCACAACATAACGACGAAAATGAAAGATACCCTTGCTCTCGCAACCTTTTTTAAGTGTTAAATATATTTATTAAAACAATTGTGATCTAAGAATACATAAAATGTATCTAGTTAATAAAATGAAACTATTAATTGTAACCAAATTATGAAAGCTTTATTAATAAACCATAGTTTTATTAATAAACCATAACCACTTAACGTGATGAGTAAGTATATTGCACATTTCTCTGGGGACCAGCGAAATTTTCTCGCGGACCACCACTTTGGCGACCTCTGATGTAGAACATTAAACTTTCAATGAAGTTTTTATCTTAATAATTACGAATTAATAGCATAATGTACATTCTAGCGAAATTCATTTAATTTATTTTAATTACCAATGTTCTACATATTAACGAAACTTGTGACAACATTTTTGCCTTCGAAATGAAATAGTTAAGTGAATGAGATCATAATATTTTTATTTAAAAATAAAATTTTGCAGTATTATCAATACAAAAGTTTAGCAATGTTAGTAGATTCATTCATGTTATTCGTTCCCTGCATACTCACAAAACAAAAGGTGATGAATTTTGCTTGCCCAATTGCCTAGATTGTATGGAGTAATTTTTCAAATGGACAGAACATAAAAAGAGAATCAAGATGCTCAGTTAAGTATTTAGCATGGTTTCATTCGTGTAGCTGACCTGCTGTAAAAGTTCGTGATAAACGACTTAATGAATGACGTTTCGTGCTAGTAGGAAGATAAACGACGTGCTTATCTGCCTTATGTTCGCATTCGGCATTGGAGAAGGGATGTGTCATCACACTGCGTGCGAGCCATTGGCGCGTCGACCATTGCGTGACAATCGTCTATAGGACGTACATTTATCGCTCTGCCACCACTACTCATCGGTGGCTTCGGTCGATCACTCCACCCATTCATTAGCGTACTTTTACGTGCGATCAGGTCATGGGTGCTCGCTCGAGTGTGTTTACTTACGAAGGACGTCAATGTATCGAATTCGATGTCGACGAAGTGGAATGAAAATTAGTCGAGTTTCTACCTTGTGTTTTGTTGAACGTTGAATGTTTTTTATTGAACCCTTTAAATTAAAGTGTATATAAGCCGTAGATATACAAAACTGGATGACATGTTTTCCGCATCTGGTCCAAAAAACTTTCCCCACACTCTTTAGAATACCTCTCGTCCCCTGCAGTCGCTTCCGTCTGAAAACTATGGACAGAAAATTATGTAATTCCGATTTTGAAGTGAAAATTTGGGAAACTATTCCATCCAATTAGTTTGTAATAAATGTTACATAGTTGTGTGATATATAATTCCTTTACCAGAGAAATAACTAATAACTGATTAATAAAAACAAGTAAATAATTTGCACATGTTTATTGCAATAAAGATTTCAGTGTTGTTCAGAACAACAATGTTCAGTTTATTTATTTTATTACATATATAGAAATGTTTGAATGTTCGGTATGCAAATCTATACCACTTATTACCTTCATGTTGGCGAGCCCTAAAGCACCAATAAGAAATGTACCGAAAAGAAAGTTATTTCCTTATGCTATTTTAATTTATCTCCAGTCACTCGCGAATGGCAGGGCACGCGATTTTCATAAAAGCAGTATACGAAGTAATGGCAGCTCATTGAGCAAGGATGTCACCAATGGAGGTGGCCTGTTGCTGTAGAAATATCTGTTCATCAAATTTCGCACAAATGTGTGAAACTGTCGAAAATAGACCAATTCAAACTCAACTTGTTCTTCGTAAGACTTGAGTAAATTAATATTGATTTGATTTAATAATGATTCAATTTGATATTTGTTTTAACATAGTCTGATGAATTGTTTTTACATCAATTAAAGGTAATGTTATAGAATATCAAGATATGTCAATGCAGCATACGCTGCAGTTTGAAGACTCCGGGAGCTATTAGTTGACTCGGGCGCGGCAAGTAATGTCGGCGCCGTGCTCCGTCAGCGAGCACCAATAGGAGGCTGGCGGCGGGTTCAAGCGGCGGGAAAGCGGTCGCTTATAAGCTGTGCCGCGTGCAGTGGCAGAGAGACCACAACCGAGGCGCTTCAGTAACGGACCACCCATCGGAACCGGATTTCGTCGCAACTTACGTCACGAGGGAACTTCGACTCGGTACATGTCCACTGGATTTATGGAACTGCGACCATCGGCTATTATATTCTGGAATTTGTATATGTAGGCCACTGGAAAATAAAAGTTGTTTTGTTACTAACGAGTGGCAGTTATTAACGATATTACAGTCAAGATATGTCCAATAGCATTAACAAGCAGCAGATTCATCATGAAGGGAATGAGGGAAACTTGCTGGACCGGAAGATCACATTCTAGCAAACAATCCAGTATTATATGCATGTCCATGGATTGAGCACAAATGATGTAGAGTGGGGAAGCTAGGAATTGTCCTAACTGAGATCAAATGAAAGTAGTGATACTTGATGTAATAGAACTTCCTTGTACAAAAATCGATACACTCTTAACGGGTTCTTTGTAGTATATAATTGTTCGAGAGAAAACACTTGGTTAAGTGGTTGGTTTGACGCTGTTCTTTATAAGACATTTCTTTACCTTTGTAATTTGCTCTCAAATAGTAAAAGGACTGGGAAACGATGCATTATGGAGATTGTAGTTGGTTTTTAATTTGAATACGATGATAGACATTTTTCGAAAAAAAGAATTAGAGACACTATATTCTCCTCTAAGGAACCTCCTCTCATGTGAACATTTGACCTTTCCCGACCTTTTTCGATAATTTGATTGTTATGCATCCGTTTCAATAAAGTTATTATTGTAATTGTTCAGAAGCAAACAGTTTTATTTTATTTTACCCTGACGCACTTTAAACTAAATCGTTTCAAAGATCTTGATACGGATATATTTATTAACATAAAAAAATTAATTTCCAATGCACACACTAATACAGTACATCTGTTCAGAATTATGAAATCATTTTTATAACCATGCATTTACACCTAAAATGAATAATAAAAAAAGTTTAATGTTCTTTCCATTCGCTAGATACAAAATAACTTTTTATGGACTTCAAAGAAAATTAACTGTATGAGAAAACCTCAGTACTTGAACCTTTTTGCTATTGTATACAAGCAAAGAAATGTAAATATTTTCTGTACCTATTTGTTTGAGTGATTTTTTACATTGATTGATTTCTTCATCATGATTTTCATCGGACGTTTTTGAATCTGAAATTTGTTACCATTGATGAATTTCTCATTACATGTAGCATAGCTCTTTCTTCTGGTCAGTTTAAGAAGAAAAAAAATATTTGCGCAGATACTGGGTTTTCTACTCGCTTCCTCGGGAAGTTCTTTGCTCCAGCTGATGGAATGGTTCTACGCTTGCTCCCTGTACGTAATATAATTTATTACCTCCACGTATCCACTCACAGTTCGAGCCACTCGCCGAAATAAATTATTTAAAATTAATCCTGAGATTACTCACATGTCTTAATTAAAAGGTGTTCGTTTGAAATGTCATTCGGTACGCTGTTGCGTTGAAATGGTAGATGGAACTAGTTTCGTGTTTTGTTACCATTTTGTTTTACAAAGCGACGTGTTTCATTCGCAAGGGAGGATCGAGAGCTTTGGAATTGGCAATTTACATGCTTCTTGATGAGATACGAGTAAATGGATTTTGTCCCCTACAAAATGTATTCAATTACTGAACCGAATACACGCACAAAACTGCATCTGGCATACGTAAGTTGTAGATCAAAATACGAGTGTTTTAGAATTCGACCTAATAGGATCTCATTCACATGAGATAGTGAGACGAATTAGGACTTTATCTCCAATATGGCTCAAGAATCGAGAAGTACGTTCTAGAATCAGTCCCGTGAAAGAGATGCTACAAATATTAACTCCCTCTCGAACGTACTTCCGATGTTTCATCGTTGGAAATAAATATACGCTAATAGTAAATATCGGACTAAATTTTTTTGAAATTAAAATACTTCTTTGTGTAATTAGACATCTATAGATTTTCGGAATGTTTCTTCAAGGATATATAAAAATCAATGTCTATTTTGATTATTGTTTTATGTGGTCGCAACAGTTCAATAATATCGCAATTCAATTCATGCAGATAAACATGACTCTAATCATCCGTTACCGTATTATTTGTTGTCTAATACAATTATCTATACTATACAAACTTATAGGTTAATATTTCAGTACTATTAAAAAAAAATTATATTTATTACCTTTTATTCCTTGTCCCTTATCTCTGCTATGGGTCATTTTACATCAACTCATCAATGTATAATTAATTTTTTAAATATTTTTGGCATACACATAACTACGTGTCTTAATTTTCGAAAACCGCGTTCTTTTTATTTTTATCAATTTTCGCTTCTGAGTTATGTAATTTATTGTTGAGCCCGATGTCCAATTTTTGTCGAATACATACGTTCGGGTCTCTCACAATATCTTCGGGACGAGTTATTCCAGACAATTTATTTTGAATTCATTAAATTTATCATCAACTGAATTGTATTTTGTATTATACAGAAATTTTTCCTATATGAGATTTTTTTAGGTAGGTAATAGATAGGTACTAGATTATGAATTTCAGCAAGTTACGAGACGCATTTCAACTTTTAGAAATTTTCTTATCATATAACGAAATCTATATTAAAGTTAAAGTTTCTCTCATTGATTGAGATGCCTACAGAGAGTATCTCCATAAAGTTTGAAACTGATACGACAATCGAAAATTATGTTTCACATATGGAGTTTTCCGGAAAAAAAGCATGTTTTTCGTGTTAAATATCTATGATTGGAAAATGTCCTAAAAATCTGAAACTTGAAGAATTTAGAGTCCTATAGTATATAAAAATGCAGTAAAAATTTCATGGCTGACATCGAACTGAGTCATACTGACAGTTGCTTGAAAATTGCCGTTACTATTGTACATTGCCCTATAAACTATTATCACCTTGCAGGTGTAAACATGTGAAATAATTATAATTAAATCAATAAAGTTATTGAAAGTAGCAATATATTGAAGAAAGATAGTAAGATAACAAGCAGGTGTCACTTTAATTACATATTGTTACCCAAGATATATTTTACCTCTTTGAAAATTATAAGAAAACTATGACCTTATTTAAAATTCATGAAATTCCATTGATTGAGTTGACATGGAATGAACCATATCTGAGATAGAAAAAAGAGATGCCCTTCACGTAGTGGCAGGGGCATTACTAAGGTGCTGTTATCCCTGACTAATTTTCCCTTGGTTAATGAATCATAAGTTATGTGATGAGTTAGAAGTGGAATGATTCTTAAGGGATATCTCCTGGACCACTTGCAACTGAGGCACTTTGCTCACCACTACGAATTCCATATGGATTAACTGAGAAACGCATCGACTAAAGATGATCAGTTGGCACACAGAGAACTGCATCATCGGCCAACCTTTTACAATAATATTTATTTCTTACCAGATTTCATAATATCTCCATAAAGTTTGAGACTGATATGACAATCGAAAATTATGTTTATCTTACGCAAATACAATATTCCTGTGTGTCCCATAGAGGTAAAACAAATTAACGGTTGGTAGAACTGGAAAACTTTAACTAAAACCTACAAATAAAACTATAAACAAAATATTTAATTAATATAATTTTGCCTTAAAGAGTACATAAAATTGTATCACTACCCTTTATACTTATGTCACTAGTAAGTAACTGGTCAAATATTTACAATTATACAATTTTCAACAACCTTTTTTCTTATTGTTGAATTTGTTAAAGTTTTCAAATTATTCAGTAAACTACTGAAAATACTTATTGATTAGAAATAACGATTTTTGAAACTGATTTTTTTCTTTTCAGGAATAAGTAAAGTTTGAACCTTGCCGAAGCTGTTAGAGTCGAGGAATCAACATTTAAATCATCGTAATGGAATTTTATCGGTTCATTTGGTTATACTTGAAGGATTTTCTTCTGACAACAAATTGATTTTTAGTTATAATTTTAGTAAACTAGTTTATTAACAGTCCATCTTTGTGTGTATAGTGAAATATAAGTAAATAATTAACGACCTTTTTCAGCAGACTATTTATTTTTTAGAATTCAGTGGAAAAACTAAGTAAGAAGCAAGGACAATACAACACTTCGAAATTTTTTTAAGAACTCACGACATTTCGTTACCCATTGGCACCAATATCATTGAGTTCTTTAAAAATTTTCAATGTGTTGCATTGTACTTGTTTTTTACTTAGTGATGTTTTTCGACTGAATTCTAAAATATAAATTCTGCTGGAAAAGGTCGTTAATTATTTACTTATAAATCTAGTTTATAATTTTTGCAGTGAACTTATATTGTTTGAGAAAGCACCTTCTCAAGTTTAGATACCATAATTAACAATACTATGGAAAATGCATAATAATTTATACTTATCAGCTACCGCGTAATTAGATATTTTGAGAAAATTAAAAATTAAATATAATTTTTATTGCAAAGTAGTCAAAATGATCTAATTAAAAATGTAAGAAAATAAGTTTTGTACGGGAGGGTCATCGCACAGAAAACTAAGTCGCAACAGCGTTTCTCGAGACAGTCGCGACGACTTCTCTGTCGCAGACGTTTATCACAATGGAACTGAGCACATTGGCGATTAAGCAAAAGGGAAACGACTAAACTGTCTGAAGATTGTTTTCCCAGCCCCAAAATTTTGCGACTGTCGAACCATACGTTGAGCTTTCAATGGCATTGTTGACACCTACACTGTTGACAAACTCGCTGCGACATCTTGTCGCTGCAACTTCTTTCTCTTATGAAGGGTAAATGGCTGATGTTTGTGGTAGTCTTACCAAAGAGATCTCTTCATAATAAGTCATATAAATATGATTTTTTTAAAAATACGATTATTTTAAGAGCAGAACGTGGTCAATTTACCCCCAACCACTCAGAAATTACAGGTTGCTCTCGCACACGAAAAAGTGTTAGTAAACAGCTCTTCACATTATTTTCTTTTGGTTTGGTAGTCGCGGTACAAGTGGGCGAAATAAGTTAATCAAATTTTATCCACTTAAAACAAAACCATGTTTCCCTTGTAAAAATCTGTATTCGTGTCACTGCTGTAAAGCACCAACATCAAATCTCTTTAGTAACAGGAAAACATGTTAAATTTCGTATATATTTCTTCCGTGTACCCTATACGTGGAGAAGATATGTGATAACTTTCGGTCAGGTGAAAATGGCGACGAGCCGGAAATCGAACCCGGGACTCCTGCTTTGATCGCAGGGGTGTTAACCACTACACCACACGTTCGCCTTCCACAACTGTACATCATTTCCACCCAGACCTTAACCCCGTAAGACCTGAGACACATCCCCATACAGGAGATAAGTGAACCAGGTGGCACACAATGCTGTGGGCACTTTATTACCGGTTTCACACGTACATACGTGATAAGGTTCGTTATGTTCATATTTCTTCCGTCAATTATATTTTCTAATGTTTTGTTTATGATTGAGTTGAGATAATGTTTAAGGTATAATACTTTTTGAAATTTTTAATAAAAAATGTAATTGAACGTTTGAAATGAACAGAAATGTATATAAAATACAGAAACATCAATCCATAGACACAGATTCATTTAAATAGGTGTCAAAAATGTTTTACCTTTTGTAACATCCCTTTTCTTTTTATAGCATATGAAATACGATAAAATTCCAGTAATAAAGAAATTAACATTCTATGTATTTTAAATTAGTTTTTACCCTACGCAAAAGGGTAGTCGAAAAGTGGACATGAAAAAATTCTTCATTAAGTTCGTTTTAGTAACTGGGTAAGAAGGGCACGTGGCTGTGGCATAAAAAATTTAGCCTATTCATAGTGTGGAAGTTATACTTATACTCTGTGTTCGAGGCAAAGATATTTTAAATGAAATCTGCACTGTAATATTCTATATTGGCTTTAGTCAGGGCTGTCCAACTTATCTAGCCCTTAGGCCATTTTCAATATCGATAGTTTTAGTCGATTCGACCGGCAGAAGATCGGGTGAGGCGAAGTGTTACCCAGCGAATAAAACTAATGGGTCATGTTTATTAATTTATTTGTTCAGCGATATTTCGATTCCCACCAATAAATTAATATTATTTCTACCCGGAAATATTAAATAGTTAGTTTATATTTAAAGTGTATTTTTAACATTATAACAGAACGTTTACATGCAATTCCGAGTAAAATTTTATAATTTCTCTTTTCTTTTCCTTCTCTGATTATACTTGTTCATTTTTCAATTATATTTGCCTATTATTTCATGGATTCCAAAAAGAATATTTAGCTGATTTTTACTGTGCGAATAAAAATATCTTATGCAGAAGGAAAATGAATGATACATGTTTATTTGCAGTAAAAACTGGCCAAGATCTACAATTTGATGTAAGAGTAATGTATTATTGTGCAGCTGAGTAAACACTAAATAGGCTGCATACTGATGTGAATGGGGATTCAAAAAAGGATATTTGCACCAAAATCACAAATTTCAGTGGAGCAAGGAGTCAGGTATTCAAATATAATAACACAGGAATATGGGTAATAGAAGAATAATTACTCCATAAAGTAATTACGTCATACAATACGACCGTGAGAGAGAACTTCCAAAGAAGTTTCCATTTCATTTACCTAGATGCAAGATGTAAATAATGCAGTGTAAAGAACACCTCCGCTAATGAAGATACGTTCGGTGCCATGGAGCTGAACATCAGTCACTGCAACAGCAGGCAGGGGCTGCAACGGCGTTGGAGGCAGCTGTCCGCTGTGCCACGGAAGTACTTCCTGACAAAGATTGATTATGGTTAAATGAACATAGTAGTCTCACATCTCATGAGAGCTCTCTCTTTGTCAGGACGTTTTGGAAACACCGGAAACTTCGAATAGAAGTGGTTGTTAAAATCGATCTGATTCTACTTAAATCTTAAGGACGTGACGATGATTTACATTCTCGCTAAGTAAAACGATTTAAATCATTTTACATTAAATATGTCGAGAAAATGAATTGATGAATATAAAAAACGAAATTTAGAGATAAGGAAATAGCGTTTAATAATTTTTCACATCTTCGGCAAATATAACAAAAATTTAAGTTTTGAAAGAACATTGAAATAGTTAAGTTATTGAATATCCAAGTTATACGTATTGTTACGAGAAGATCCATGGTTACCCATACTTTACTGACTTTTCTAATGTAATATATCGCATTTGTAAAGTCTTTCATCGTAAATATTCGTGACTGTTATTTTGCTCTATTCCACGAGTTTTTTGAATTTCACTTTT
>NNCF01127576.1:147240-257245 GCA_002313205.1 Laupala kohalensis | reverse complement strand
TTTTCTCCGGTTTTCCTTCGGGTAGAGCCGGATTTATCATACAGGTTCTCTAGGCTTTGTCTAGGGGCGGGTCTATTGTAACAATAAATCGTGAATTTAGTGTTATTTCAATTCTTATGATTTTTAAACACTCTACTCAGAATAATCTATAGTTCGATAATAATTTGTACGTGTAAATTTTTTGCGTTAAATTACAAACATATTGACATTATATATGTATTATAATTCGCAGCTAACTTTTTATCTTATCTAGGAATTTTTGCTGAATTTTTTGAATCCGCCTCTGCCTTAGGGCCCTTGATCGGAATTGATGGGATGGTCCCTTGCTTGCTTCCGGAGAGTAAATTAGTTTTTTCCCCTCCACGTGGTCATACGCAGTTTGTACTGTTTTTTGACAATAAATTTATTTATTTATTTATTTATTTATCAAATGAATGTAATTTAACAGAGTGGAACCAATGAAAAACCACCAAACTCAATATGGACTTTCAGAAGACTTTTTCATAACTGAATTTCACTTGTTAAAAAGTTACGTAAACTTGAAAGATAGACAATATCCCAATCTCAGGAGTTATGTTTCCTTGTCTCTTAAAGCAAATAAACTGATGTCAATATTAATCAATTCATATTAGAAGAAATAAGAAAATACACCTAGTCGGTCCACATTAATGTAGTTGGAAGCTAACAGTTTTCTAATCAGTTATAATATTTATTAAACTGTAAATGTCTACAGCTCAAAGGAAGAGTGAAAACAACATAACACAAAGAAATTCTGTATTATAACGGCATGTTTCTCACTTTTTGCCAATATTTTAGTGTGTTTAATACAATTAAAATAGTATGAAAATTATGTCACCTTGTAGCCATTGACTTAGTGGTCACAAATTACGATATCATTAAAAAATTAATTATCTATGGTTTCATTAGTGTAGCGCCCCTTTCATGCAGCCAAGCGGTACATCGACTTGGGTTCTTACATGAAAGGTGGTCTGTGGGTTGAAAGCACTCTCAACTACAAATTTTTGCCTCTAACTATTCTGATCAGTGTATTACACAATAAGCTATAGAATCGGAATCTACGCCCTAAGCGTTTAAAAAAGCTAAATTACAACATTCAAGCGCAGAAGGTCGCGAGTACTTACTATTTATAAAAAATGCAAGCCAATTTGGGAATTTCTTTATTGAATCTGTGAACAGATACGCCAAAATCTTTTAATTCTGTTAATGTTTTAAGGTTAACAAAGTGAAGCATATACCCAAAGAGGGACCGATGTTGTTCGTATTTTGCATGAATAAAGTACATGCCTAGATTTGTAATCATTTAATTCCACAAAAATCCTTCTTATGCCAACCAACACTAAGTGGTTTAGTCATCGGATAGAAGCCTGGTGACGTTTCTTTTCCTGTTTTCTGTTTTACTATTTGATGCAGCGTTCGATTCCCGTGTAATCTCTGCATTTTCTTAAACAAAATATTTTTATTGTTATGTTGAATTATGCTGTTTCATATGAAATAAGTAATACAATTTTTAATTGTATGTAATAATAAAAAAAATGTTTGTAATGCAGATACAGCCAGTAATTAATATTATCTTTATAGTGTAATATTTCAGATTATCAATTCGCACATTTCTTACGAAATTACTTTAATCTTACTGTACCATCTCCTCTTCCGTAAGATCGATAAGTTGTTACGGAATAGGGACAATAAAAAATATCGATAATTTTATAATATATGACTTATTTCTTAGCTATATATAGAGGACTTATGTTATCTGACAGGATGTCTGCTAGAAGGTATATGTTGTGCAATGACCGTACGCAATATTATAAGAAATTTGTTAACTTTTGACAGACACTATCTAGTGGTTCGCATTTCGTCAAATTTTTAATTGGTGTTGAAGGTGGCGTCGGTTGAAGCTGGCATCGGTTCCCTTTCACATGAAAACGGTTGTACGTATTTTCGTAACGCTCAGAAACGAAGAGACGTCCTTGAATATAAATAGAAATAAAAAAGGCGTATGTTGAAGATACTGATAACCAACCCGAATTCTATTATCAAAGAATAATGTAATTAAATGTTTTGTTAGGATTTATTAATAGGTTCTTAAAATTAAAATTAAATTTAAAAAAAGGTTTTGGACGATAACATAATTTGATATTATAAACATTATTAATACAATTGCAGAATACAATAAAGACACTAAAGATTGAGTACCAGGGTACATGTCTGTTACAATTACCTCATCATTTTTTAAAACAACAACTGAAAAAATCAATTAATCTAAACATATTGCTAATATGATTCATTAAATTATATTTTAGATAAATATAATTAATTTCAAATTCAAACGTACATTTTTAAAGAAGAAATCTGAGGAGATAAATAATATTCTTTCTAAAAGAATTTTATTAACAAATTATTATGATAATAAGATCAAGGATGGGAATTCGTACGTCAGAAGTGATCACGATAATGATAAGTTTATCCTTCACTTCATTAATCATATTACTTTTTATAAATGTACATGTTACTTTTTGTACAAGCACGGGAATGATGTAATAAGAGTATCTAAATTAATAAACATCGTTTATAATTAACTATAATCCCTTTTCAGTCAACGAAAGGCATCAAAGAGAACACTTATCTAAATTTCATCATGTAGAGGAAATATGTACAACATATTTTTTTCATTTATCTATAAGTAACACACAACTCCTCAGCAGAATACTTACCAGAGGGATAATAGTCAGTGCTGCTAATATTAATGTATGTTCACTTCGCAATTTATATTATATCACCCATTTTAACATAAAAATGTTATGGAAGTACAATAAGTCAAGCGCGTAGCGTTAAATGCATTTTAACGTAATTACAAAGCATACTTTAATAACTTTTCTTTAGCCTTTACTATTTTTCTTTTCAAACATTTCATTTTGGATAGAGTGATGCATCAAATGAAACTAAACCCCGTGGTGTCTCCACGGATGGACGCATACATCATGATGCTGCACATAGAATCGAGATTGGTTTGAAACAAGGACGCGACACCACACTTGCGTCTATCGTTGTCGTTGGAAGCGCCACTGTATGCACGATTTTTATGGTCAAGGGAAGCCGCAACTAAAGTCATCATGCAGATACTCTGTATTGCTGCAGATGTTGTTAACCTTTCATTCACCATTGCCACACGTGCAGCTCCTATAGACTACACATACTATTCACATATTGTATTATCAGTGATTTGGACAGCCAACATTACATTTCTGATCCGTGGCTTATCTTCGAGGCCTTTGACACCACCTTTCAACAGCACAATGCATGTCCACTGCACGCATATTAAACACGCCGGTCTGACATCCTCATTTCAGATGTTTGCGTCATTCAAACTCAGTTAGGCACTATGTATATTGTGCAGGCACATAAAGATATTTTTATCTGCTCTAAGTTATAATAAGGGTTAAACAGTATTATGAGAACAATAAGAAAAACTAGGTCGTTCTATTTTGATAAAGAGATGCAAGGACAGGATTTGTTTGTTATTATTCTCATGCCTGCACATATTTATTATTCCTGCTGTGAGAACACATAATTATTGCAGACATTTTTATGTTATTGATATATATATATATATATATATATATATATATATATATATATATATATATATATATATATATATATATATATATGTGTGTGTGTTTGTTACGGTCCTATTCTGGGAATACATAGCCATGTCACTTTGAAATTATTTTAATTAACATATTCACTGCCTGTATATAGACAGTCAAGCTGCTCTCTCTCTCTCTCTCTCTCTGTGCGTACACATGTACGCAGAGAGCTGACGCTAACTTCCGCTGACCCTTGGACGTGAGAACTAAGCTGAATCAGCGATGCGCCTTGGTGGCGAGGTTCTGGACCGACCAGTAAGAATGAGCATTGATGCCGTCATAATCACGCCATCTCATAAAATATATGTAATTGGCCCTGCCCCCTCCAAGACGTCCCTCTTTCCAGGCGGCCGCCGGGCGAACGCACAGGCAGTGCAAGGGGGAGCTTGCACTCCGGAGCATGTGTTGGTGGCATGCCCCGTAAATTCGTCACTCATTATATTGTAAATTCTTTATGTAGAGTGTGCATTGAGGCACGCTCCTTAGCACATGTTTATGACGTGTGCTTCGTACTAAACTCACTTTGGGAACATGTTCATTTTAATAATCTTGTTTTGCTTAAATTGTAGAGTGAGAGCTGAGGCTTTACTCCGGGCGTTTGTGACGACATACGCTCGTAAAGATTCTTATTCTAATTCATTATGTCTGCGCTATATTTATGATTTGTATAAGTATATTTCTAAGTACCATTTAGATACTTCTAATCTTTTTATTTGAAGTCTTTGTTATTGGCACCGTATATTCTGAAGTATCACTTAAATACTTTTAATCTTTTAAGTTGTAATTCGTTGTTTGTCGGTCACAGCTGTGACTAATGATCTACTGCAATTACATAATGTTCAATTTGGTGATTCTCTGTTTAAATGATCCTGGCTCGATTTCACATTCCAACCGATCCACCCGCTCATAATTGTACATGATACGCTACATGCCAAGCGGGTAAACCCCAGAGAGTTGATTAAGGAATATTTAAATAGATCGAACCGTTAAATCCAGTCAAATTATATAATTTTTTTAAGTTAATTATAAATAGAAGTAAACCACAACTTGGACGAAACAGTTTTGGTTTCCAGCCTTCTTCAGTTACATAGAAAATTACTCACGAATCAGCACATTTTGAACTTTGCCTTCGTCAGCCACGACTACAAGATACGTTACTCTTCAGTATCGATTATATTGTAATCCTTATAACTTTGTGCTTATTTGTGTCTATTCCGAAAGTAATTTGTACCAACCCTGCAGCTCTTTGAGGTAGTAGGTTGTATCGAAATTGACATCTGTACTAATTAAAAGTCTGTGTCATGGAAATCGGAAAAAGTAATCGATCACATTATTTGAAATTTCGAAGGACTCTTCTAACGGATTATTACAATCAAAATGCAAAGTATGGTCAATATTGACAAATTACAAGTGCAGAAAACATTTAAAATTTGTTGACTGGTGCCTGCGAAGCTCACTAACGTGTTTGTCAGAGATCAGAAGAGTTAGATGAGGCGGACAAGAACTCCGAACGTATTATCTACATGACCGAATCGTAGAAGCAAAATTGTATAAACTTTGAAGAATGTTGTTTTCAAGTACGTATCCTAAAGGTGAAATGGAAACTTAAGGTCTTAGATATGCGCCTATTAAGCATTCTGCGTAAATTGTATGTTCCTTCTGCCTGGATTTCAAAATAATTCATTATTACGTATATATTAGCATACAATATAAAAAATAGTAAATATTTTTGTAGGCTTTTTTCGAGTTTTTTTATATTTGAGATTAGTAAAAGTGAAAAATTTAACATGACGAAAGTAGAGAAATATGGAAACTAACATTTGAATTTAAAATATTATATAAGAACCCCGGGTAGAGGTATTTTATCGCCCTTCTAGTCTCACGCCAAGTACATAATTTTCTATGATTATTTTCTACAATTGCTATCGATGAGGATCAGTGAATCGCCTTGTATTTGGTCACAGTGAATCGCGGATATGAGGTATCGGAACCACTGTTGATCAGAATTTTTTAAAGGTAAAATGCGGCGAAACAGTAAGAGGAAGAGCAACATCGGCCTCCACACAGAAGCTGAAATGGGTGTTACTTTGAAATGATATCCGATGGGCAAAATGTAAGACATGTTTAAAGATCGACAAATATAACTTCCACAACTATACAGGTATAAAGAAAAATCAAATATCATCTTAAGATCTTATTAACACCAAACACTTGCATCAGGTTATTCTGTGCCAAAGCGTTTGACGGATGCTCAAGAAAAGGACACGAGATAATATATTTCATGTGCACAGTGTTTCAGATATTACAACTGTTGAATAGTATCAAAATGATTTTGCATAAGCCAGGATTTACTAGGAGAACAAAAGAGAATCCAGGATTTTTTCATTTCGATATTTTTTTTACGAGAATAGATCTACTTTAAGGAGGGTATCTCATTGATCCTATGGAAGAATGCCAGTTTGTTTTTTACGCGATATAAAATTTGGATACTTTTTGTTTAAATAAGTTGTACCTATTGTTCTAGTATTTAGTTAGAGCTTTTTATCAACTACTTTAGTTATAGTTTTGTAACTTAAGGGCAGCAGGATTGTTCCCATTTTTAAATAAAACTTTATGTTAAAAAAGTTGGTGATTTTAATACTTTTTGTGATTAATAAATGAGTGATTTTGAGACTGAAACTGACTTACAGGAAGTTAAATGTAAAAAAATAAGTTCTGTTAAAAAGTAGATTTTTTTAGGAAAAATGTTTTATTAGATCGTAAATCATCATGTCTCAGTGAACCCCATACGATTAACTGTACCCCAAATCCCTGATTTACTGTTACACAAACACGGGCTACAGAGGATAAAGTCATTAAAAAAACTGTTTTATTTCATTCCTAAGCTTTCCAATAGGCGTCTTTGTCATTATTTCTGAAAACTAGATAAGTGTTACAGCACTTTTTCAAAAGATTGACAATTTAAAAAGAAAAGAAAAGTTACTATTCTTTCGAGAAAACATAATCCCATCCACTCCTACTTATTTAATACAAATATAGTCATATAGAAGAAATCTAACATAGCACGTCAAGAATTAGATTATATGTAAAAATATTGAACAACACAGTTTTCGTACATCAATTACCTCATTCCAAAATGAACATTAAAATGACTTTTCCTCATGTTCTTCTGACCCCTTTGCACGTACTATACCTCATACTTAGTCTCCAATCATGGTGTAGTCCCAACGACCCTGATACCTTCTTTGATACCTAGTTGCATCAAAAGTCTGTCACTATAGGATTTTAACACTACGCGTATCCGAGGTCCGGTGAAAACCTTTTATTTTGCTTCAGATGACTCAGAAAAACATTTGTCTGATGAGACTTGAAGCCTCACTATTGTTATCTAAGTCTTTAATAAATTGTACGCGTCACAGAATTTTGTGCCAGACACACATTTTATTTTTCACCTGTTTGGAAACAATGCAATGTCCGCAACCGCGATGAAACATATGTGCTGATATTTCACTACTTCTTGATGTTGAAATTTTACTCAAAAACAACTTTACTTTTAACAATAGTAACAATGTTCTTCTTTTAACAATAACATCTACAGTTTAAAAGACAGGAAGACTTTTTATGAAAAACTTTGTTATGCATGGTTGACTTTATTTAAACAAGTCGATATATTGAAACCTTCCACCTTGGTACTAAAGATTTGGAACACCAAATTAGACCTACCAACGGGTAATCACCTTGAAAATTGCAACTGCCAGAAAAAGTGGTAAACTTGAAATTATAAAAAAAACTGACAATATGGAAGAGTTTAGGTATCTGAGAAAAACTAATGACATGTTCGTGTTAAGCACTTTGCTTTGATGCAATAAACACAAAGATTTGAATATAAACAATTTTTTGTTACGTAGCATAATTGTTTCAAACACATTAATTACATATTTCTGTGACATGTTTCGTAGAATTTGTTTCGCGAATCTTTTGTCGAATTGGTAGCAAAGTAATGGTGAGGGAAATATATATCGTGTCCTACACTTTCATTAAATCATTCTTCTATCGGACGTCATTTCGATTCGAAGTCACATGTTTTGTGACTGTTCCTTCGGATATTGGCGATTCCACGACATTGTCCCATGAATTCCGAAGTTAACTGAACTCCGTCAGCCAAGTTGAGTTTGCTGGAAAGTTCTCTGTTTTGGTGGTTTGTCTGTGGTTTTGAGAAGCAGTCTCTTTGAAGGAGAAATGCAACTCGAGAGACGGTTTCAGTAGGTTCTGGAGGGGTACATTCCCACGAAAATTCCTGAAATGAACTTTACTTTTCACTATAATTCCTGAAATGAACTTTACTTTTCACTATAATTCCTGAAATGAACTTTACTTTTCACTATAATTCCTGAAATGAACTTTACTTTCAGGGTTCACATAATTTTTTCGAACTGTTTGTACCAAAATATTTACTCACAATGCCGAAGACTGAAATCGTTTACTCGTCTTTTCATAAAAAACCCAAAGATATTCCAGATATCGTATGAAATTTTCTCATTCGCATTGTCTCATGGTATATTTATCGCTCATCATTAATTTTCATCAGTTTTTGTCACTTGATTTATTAACTCTTGCTGGATCCACAACACCAAAGAATTCCTTGAGGATGTTGGAATGAGTGATTCCATTATTCTAGTCTTTCTGTATGTCACTTTCACTAACCATGATGATGATTATGATGGTCATCATCATCATGATCATCATAATAATGTTCATTACATAGACGAATGAAACGTGCCGACACCGATGTGTCTTTTACCACTCTTATTTGACCCCATACGAAAAACGGGGAAATTAATATTTATACGACTAGCACTCCCGTCCTTTGGTGTGTTCACCCCTAAGGTTCTCTGCTATTCTTGGTCTGCAGTTGCTCACAACAGAGTTCTGCCAAGAGGGCCAACGTTTTCGTAACAACGTTGATACAGCTTTCCCATGGCGTGGTCGTTGCATTTATATTATCCACATAGAGGTCGGGAGGTCCCGGATGGCCACACAGTCTGAGTAGAGTTTACTGCTATAGCACTCTCGTAATATTAGCTATTATGCTGACCAGGTTTCGCTGTTAGGAGTCTACTACACTGTTTTTTTTAATTCTTTTAGTTTTATCATAGGATCTTTTAAAGTTGTATAAAATATTGTCACATAGGTTGGACCATTAACATTGATAATGTGACAACTTAATAAATGATGGAATTAGAATTTGTAAAAGTTTAGACACCTTAACCTTTCGGAGTCCTATGTCACAAGCTTAGAACCTTCTTCAACACCGTATTAATTTATAAGCACAACAATTTTCCTCTAGACTTGATATGTTTCGTAAAAGAAGTGTAAAGAATGTCACAGAACTATGGCTATTTCGGCCGGAAGGAATTGTCCCATTATGAAATAGTGTCCTCTATATTTTATTATACAAATTTCCCATTTTTCTTATTGGGACATATTTGCCACGTATAAAATATATGGTGCAGCATTAAAAGTAATGCACATAAAAATATTCTTGAAAAATTTCATTGCGTCCTGGGAGAATAGAAAAATGAAAAATAAAATGTTATCCCGCATTTTGATTAACAGTTTTTAGAGTATTTATTATTATAGCAACTTACTTGATTAGACAATTTAATTTCTTGATTTCCGTGTTCAGACGCAGACGCGTGTATTAGACTGGCCTTTGTCAAGAAAGTTTTTGACAATAAATTTTTTAAATAAATTGTATACATTTTTTTACTGACTGTTACCTGAAGGTACCACTCAATATTAAGATTCGATTCAATTGAACTGAAGAACGATACATCTTCTTTGTGGAATGTATACGAATTGAAAGAAAAATCTTTATTTCAGCGATTAATACAAATATTTAAATAATCTAAAGTAGTTTCAGTGTTTATTTATATGTTACTATATTATGTGAAAGTTAATTTTCGGTGTCTGCATTTATTTAAAATTCAAGGTTTCACTTGAAGAAAACGCTGTTACTTTTAATAAAAGAATATTTCTTTAACGTCTGTTTCGTTTATAAGTACGAGGAGGGGTGACATCATTTATAGAAAAAAATCTTTTTCCAAGTTACAACTATTAATGAATGAGGATTCCGATTCTTACAAACTTGATTTTGTATTTTTATTGAAATTCTTCCACCGTTGATGAGATTTAATCACTTTTACCAACTCTTTAAATTAAATAATTACTGAGATTTACTACTTTTAAACAACTCCTTAAATTAAATAATTAATTAATTCTAGGTTATATAGTATTTATTATTTTAGTTGTTTGGTATAGTTTACTGGGTATAGTTTGGTATAGTATTAATTTAATTGATTAAATATTCGTACGAATTTAATATACGTAGATTTTAATACTTATATTTAATGTACAGTATATAACACAATGGTTTCTTCATTGTTGAGATTTGTGACTCGGATTGTTATCTTAAGTGTGAAGTATCACTGAGTTTATAACAAGTCTACATAAATACCCAGAACTACATTACAAAAATAGTGTTACCACAATTGAAGTTCCAGAAAAAAATTCATCGTGGCAGTTATTGAACAGTTGTATATAATGTAAAATCTTTTCGTGCACTTTTTAAATTATCTAAGATCTATTATAAAATATATTGAAAGAACATTTATGACAGAAATTTTTTCATGTTCAGACTTGTCATACCAAGGGAACCCCAATTCAAAAGTAATGTGGTCGCCTTTTCTGAATCGGAAGGAATTTCGGATGAACCATCTCTTCAATTATTATGACACTTACTGCTTTGTGTGCACAGTTAATTAAAAAAAGGTGCGCCATTGGTATACTCTCTCGCATAAGAATGGAAGTGCGGATATTGAGAATTGAATGTTGATAGTACATTTGTGAGTTAATTATCTCTGGCGACAAAAAACTCATTTAATAAAAAAACGGAATTTTATATTTGTATAGAGATGAAGGTTTATTACATTGAGACCGCTGTTTAAGAATTTTAACTCATTTATAACCAATTCTGTTACTTTAAGATATAATACATTTTTGCATGTTCAATGATAAATAATAATTTGGAAGTACTTCCTTGTGTAGCTTTTAACCTTACAATTTATTCTTACTGAATCTTGGATTTATAATTTGGAATTGGTGAATTTTTGGCCAATTCAAATATGTTATTAATTAGAAATGTTATTAAGTTTCTGCAGACACAATATTAAAAACATGTTTTTTGCAAGAAGTTTCAATTTTACTTCAAATTTCTGACCTCAGAAACAAATATAGCTTAAAATAGCAACTGCAATGATTTAAATTTCTGATATCAAGTACAACTACACAGTTAATATCATAACCTCTGAGAGCTCACAAAAATCCTCTCAACAAGAACGAAATTACGTGTCAGCATTGTCACCACGATTTCTCCCGAACGTAGATTCGGAAATATGAAACCAGATCAATTTCCATTCCATTTATGATCGAGAGCATGAAAAAGGGAAGAGATACGGAAACCATAAAAGAGAATTGTTTTTGAGATAACGATAAAATATTGGATCATTCCATTGAAACAATGTAATTTATAGACCACGCAATTAAATGGAATTACTTTTTAACATTTTTACAATTATATCTGCTCAGAGATGGCAACCCATTGAGCCATAGGAGACAGTGATTCGAAGGAACTCATACTTCATAGTCAAATTTGCTGGACAGGTTTGCGACTCGAAATTCACATACCCATTCCAAATCAAACGGATGTGAAGTATTATTCGAAATCTAGCGTAAGAACAGATTTCATTTAAAAAAATTAATTATTGTTCGTGTTAGTATTATATGTTTTAAAGTTTATCAGTAAATACCTCTAGAATGAAACACTATTTAATATTACAGTACTGTTTGGTTAGGTGTTCATGATTACAAATTCAAGTATTAAAATGTATTCATAAATTTCATTAATATCACGATATAATATATGCTGGATTATTTTATGTACTGTGAGTAAGCTTCAACTGGGAATTCGTCGTGTCAAACCAACTTTCTAAAGGTAATGAGTATATATTTTGTACTTCAAATTTGACGAATTTCAGAATTTGCTATCGAATAAAAGTATATTATAGTCCGTTGAAACAATTTATAAAAATAACTTAAAGGTTGTAGAATTTCATTTCTGTTTATGAAATAAACATTAAAATTGTACCATAATCCTGAATTTAGATTGACGTTTAATTGAATGTTTTCGTTTTATAACAACTGATGCAAAAGAGTGAGCCGGCCTGCAGCGCGTTCTGGGGAAAGCAATATAAATAAAGAGTTATACAAACAAACCTTGATTAATATTATTCTTTGCAAACGCAAAGCGAGATATTACACCACATCTGTTATGAGAAGTTGTCGATGCAATAAATGACTTATGGATTGTTTAGATTGAAGATGCTGTTTTAAAACGTTTAACAACGAAATTTAACATAATTTTTAATTTAAGATTTGATTACATGTACACATAATTTGCGAGAAAAATAAATTGAAATCACTTTTCACGTTTCACAAAAATTATGTTTAATTAGTTTTCTTCTGGTAAAAGTATGGCTAACTTTGTTGTTAACTTTCTTATGTATGTGTCTCGATTCGGCTAGCTATGGACCACGAATGACGAGTGCCAGTAAGGCTCAGTTTTTGTGAGAGTTTACTTACTAGACGCGTGAACTTTACTGAGAACGGAGGTGCAGCGTCTAGGTAGGATCCAGATTGCTGTATCCGAGTATTGCAACTGCGAAGTCGCAGAGGGTGAACATACATCACACCTATTTAAACTAAGACATGGAAATGAAAATCTACAAATTTTATCTTGCCTCACCCGGGAATTGAACCCGGGATGACTTGGTGACGAGCGATCACGCTGATATCGTAGCCACGGAGAGGACTGTGAACTTTCTTTTATTTTTGTACTAAATTCAAGTGCAAAATTATTTTAAATTACTATAATGAATTCTAAGAGAATACAAAATATTGGATCTTGATATGACTAAGTTCTCGTATAATTTGTGCCTCCGAATGTCTAATGGATCGGAAACGAATAATTTCTTGTAATTATACATTTAAGAGTTATTCTCATAACGCAAACATATATTATTGTTATGTTAATAAATGTTAAGCGATCTTGAAACCATCGAGTATGTTTTCTCCTTTATCCAATATCAAAACTAATCCGACTTGTATCGTTTGAGTATAATTCACCAGAGCAAATGAGAAACATAAAACTTGGTCACATTTGAATATTTTCTTCCTTATTACTATTACCACCTGAACATACCTAACGTCACCTCTTTCGTTGGATTGGTCTCTTTTCGACCGTTTCACACAATTTCACGAAGTCTGATAAATGTTATAAATGAAGCATATAGAAGAGCACTGTCCAACTAGCAGCCCACGGGCCGTAAGCGCCCCGCCGAACTTCAAATTTTTTCATCAGACTTTGAGGGGTACAACTTAATGTTATAAATATCTGCTGTCAGAATTAATATATGACATGTCAATTCCGGTGAGAGAAAATAATGCAATTCTGTTCGGAATTACTCCGACATACTACAACATGAATAGATTTTTTACAACACTTGATATTAAACATTATTTTTTATAATGAAGAAATATAATATTTAATTTTTCCAGTTTAAAATGCTTTGATTCTCATCAGTAAATTTATATTACCGCGTTACCATTAAATACACCCATTCACCCATTAAATGAGACCCATTCATTTTATTTGTCGGGCAACATTTAATCAAACTTCATCCCGCGTCGGCCCGATTGATCCAAAGTGCATAGAAAATGGCCCGCGGGCTAAGATTAATTGAACAACGTTGATGAAGAATAAACCACAAACCGATATATTTATAAAAAATAGATAAGAAACAGTAATGTTTATGGGTTTAATTATGCCAAATTTTTTAATTAGATACCGAATATATGAATGTATGGCATATCCTCAGCAACACTTCCCGCCATATAAGCTTTTCTAGGTGACTCTTCCTCAGTGAATGGGTAGTACCTCATAGTTTTCAATAAACTGCGTAAATTTTCATTTGCGAATAATAGGAAAAAGTTTGAAAAGGCACGCAGTCTCATTTTGGCCGTTCTGCACAATTTCACTAAGATTGATCAATGTGTATCAAATGGTGTAGATTTGCGTAGGAGAAAAATTTTATGACATCTGAACATCCATTTTTTATTCAATATATGTTGTGTCATCTATTGGGAAAAAGTTGTTTTTTTTATTACTGAAAATTGACGAAAACGAGGAAAATTAGTGAACTCAAAAGACTTCTTCAATTTAGAAACAGAAATAGAGACTTACTTTGGGAACTGTCTGTGTTATCGATTGAACCAACGCCGCGATATTAAAAGAGCTTCAACAGATCGAGGTGTCAAAAGTTTCAGATTTCACGGCGCCGCAAGAAATGGACAGGATTGCAGTAAACATTATTGGTATTTTGTTTACTAAAAATACTGTTGCCTCATTTTGGTTTCCATTAAATCCTGCTATTTTCATTTTTGCTACCAATACCGATAAAAACAATGTGCAAAAACAATTAAAATGTACATATATTAAATTCGCACGAATATTTATTTTAAAAAATTTGATGTAAACTATACTAAACAACTAAAATGAGAAAGACTGTATAACTTAAAATTAATTAATTATTTAATTTAAGAAGTTGTTTAAAAGTAGTGATTGGGAAAGAAATGAATCAATGTATTACTTCAAATTAGTGTCTCTCATAATAAATTATGTATACCTTACATCCTTATATTTTCTCAAAAAAAAAAAAAATCATATAACTGCCAGGTAAACACGTCTTGCACTAAACAGAGTAGTGTTTAAGAAATATATAACAACGTGTTCATGATGCAATGATATTATTACATGGATAAGATAAATGTCCCCTGCATATATGATCAATCATACATTTACATAGCTTCGCACCAAATAAGTAATGATCGCGTAACGTAAATTATTCTAAAAAATACGAAAACCGTGCCAACGCCAATAGAAATACTCAACAATTTTTCACTTTTTTAGTAATTTTTCATTACGTATTTTGGCAGCACATTCATTAACATTTAAAAAATAAATAGCCTGCCTTCACATCCAGCCTGCAATTCAACATTAAATTTATTACAATGCCGATAATATGACAGTGTTACCACGGGCAGGGGTCAGATGTAATTTGCATTATGTACACGAATGATCGGTTATTTTTATTTCTGTGATATGGATTTTAATAACATACAAAATTAGTTACAGATTCATTATTAATTGATGATGAATTCGTAGTTTTACAGCAAAAGTGTAATGGTTTTGTAATTCATATAAATGGGAATACTGTGGATTGTTTGTCCTGCTGATGAGCTGAAGTCACATCCAAAGCCAGACATTTAACCTTATATTATAACACATTTATGCCAAATAAAATCACATTATTAATGCATAAATTTGTTAAAAATAATTGCAAACAAATGTTTAATTCATATGCAATACTTCCGCGTTTATGACTCCAATATCCCTCAATTACGAATGTCTGTCGTTCGCTATCGGAATATCTCTTTAAAGGAGTCTAAGTTTTAATACATTAACACAATCTCTTTAATAATTCATGTCTTTGCATACATCTTACCACATGTTTTCATCAAATTAAAATTATTGGCAATTTCTCTTACTGGTTTAAAAAAATTATCCGTGATCAAGAGAACTAGCAGGATAACGTCTCCTAAAATTTATTTCATTCATTTACTGGAATACTGCGATGATTTCCTATAATTTGAGTCAAATCTTTAAAATCTTCTAGTGATACCATTTGATTACAAATACTTGTAATATATTAATAATAATACAAAATAGATGCGTACGTCGAAAAAAAATTTCTTTGTAAATTTTCATATTCTTTGATAGGTATGTTTAGACGTGTAAATCGTATTGTATTGTCAAAAGTTCGTTCAGGATATATGCGTAAAATATTCCAAATTAGCTTCATCTAGTACGTATGTGGGAAAACTAACTGATACAATTCGCGAAGCGTGTCGATATGAAGATTTAAACATTCTAGTCAATGAAATGAGGATGTGTTTCTACGTCTCAGAGTGTGGTAATTGTAATATTTAGACCACTAAATAATTTAAAAGTAAGTAATTTTATCATTTGCACTTTCATCTTTCTTTTTTCCTAGGTATCCATATAATATCCGATTAGATATTAGCAGCAGATTATTAAACGTAAAATTAAACAAGTTTCGAATTAGTCAATAGCTGTACGTAAAATCTGCCCCATTTTAGACTCAGTGAGACTCACTGTTTATCAGCAATTTCTTTGGTACAAGGAAAAAGAGATATGACAAACTCCATGTTCCGGCCGATTTGATAGATCAGGTTTTCATTTTTAAATTTATTTCTACACATTATATAATACTTTTGACAACTGTCATGTCTCCCGATATCTTATAACATTTATCTCTTGGCTCTTATCTTTGTTATGTTTTTGTCTCTACCCCCTTATTTCGCTTATCTTTTCCTTAAGGTTATCTCGTTGAAAAAATTTTGAATCGCTCTTAATAACCAACATTGTTTTTCCACCCTTGCAGATGTTTCGTGTCTGTAATCTCAAGTATTTTGGCGTACTCTATAATTATATATGTCTTCAATGTATTTCACACGCGCGGATGACATAACCCACAAAGAAGTCATATGTTGACGCTATATTTGTTACTCATTTAAAAGTTGAGTACGTTGACCACGGTGAGCGTTGAGATATGAGAGAATACCATTACCCCAGTGGAATTTTAACCCCTTCCATCCAGCCAGTGCTGTCTGTACAATTAATAATTTCCACAGTTAATGGAAAATGGTAATGTATTTTTAACTAATAATCAATAAAGAACCAATTTGATTACTTCTGGTTCACATATGAAAAATAAAAGTGTAAGGTATATGGAGATTGGATTTTCTTCGTACATTATGTTAATTCACGAATTGCAAATTGCCAAGTTTATTGTTGCTATAACTGCACTTTTGAATTTCTTATTGCTTTAAACTGCATTTTTTAATTTATGGGAGGAATTTTCAGACAAAGGCATTGTTTATTGCGACTCAACATGAGGAAAATAAATATTTTTTTTAATGAACTTTGTTTTTCTACCTCAGCTGTGAGACATGGCAAATGAACATGCGTCGGAGCAAAGTTATTTCCGGGTTTCTCGAATAGAGTTGTCATCACTGTGGAGTTATTGATGTAAAGCTCAAGGACAGATATCGCTCATTGGGCGCAATAAACGAACAGACCGCGCAATAGCTCCAATTAACGACCACACGGGGAAATTTCGCTTTGTAGTGGTTTTAAAATTTTGTCATAAATCCAAAGCGTGTCACGTTGTAGACACTTTAGAAATCTATTCGTCTGATCAGAAAATCATATACAGTTACTCACAAAAATATTCGGTCACTCTCATAAAGTTACTGGTTTTGATTTTCGCAGTTTAATTACGAGTAGAAAGGAAACCAAGGGAGAACGAAACAAAATGTGTTTAAATCTCTGAACATGTATGAATACGAAATGTAAGAAAAACGACAAAATTTCTTAATAAGAAATAAGTAAATATAGTTGCATTTTAACGATAGAAAGCACCTCACACAAATATTAGGTCCCTTACAATTTGGACCTTCCCTTCCAACAAATAAAGCTCTTAATACCGGATTTGTTTACCATTCTTTTTAATGACTTCGCATAAATGATTCTGCATGTTTGCTGTATCTTTTTATGATCTATGATCGAGGGGTGGTACACGGGAGACGAAATACGTTTGAGTAGCGTCAGCTGGTAATCTTCCGTCATGGAAAGGGTTCCTCATACATCAATATAGCCGATACCGAGCAGAGCGGTTGGTGATATAGAGGAAATTATGAGGACGAAGCGGAAATTATGGAATCTGTGTCTCAGGAGCATTCGGTCGTGCAAGTTGACGGAACGAGAAAGACGCATTGTTGCCCGGAAGGTGTAGAAAAATCCCAAGGTAAGCGACCGTACAATAGCAGCTGAATTGCGGCGGGATTGTGGGATCGATGTGCATCCCAAGAATGTCGGATGGGTATTGAAAAGCCAAAAGTAAAACTGCAGGGTAGGGAAGAAAAAACTCATTAGCAAGACGAGTAGGAAGAAAGCAAGCATTAGCAAGACGACTTTCTTTCTTTTTTATTAATTGATTGATTTGTTTCATTTTTCTTACACTTAGTATTCAGAAATGTACACAGATTTAAATATGTTTTGTTTCGTTCTTCCTTGGTTTCATTCCAGTTCATAATTAAACAGAAAATCAAAATCAGTTACTTTATGAGAGTGGCCGAATATTTTTGTAAATTGTCTCAAGAATCAACAACTCCGAATACATTCCTGCTTTAGTAGATAAATTTTATACGATAGCTAGTCAATCTAGCGTTTTCTCATATTCAGTTGAATTTTTGTTACTTCCTTGATAATTTTCAGTGAGTTTCGCATTTCAAGATCTGAATAAAGAAGTGCTTTGAAAATAAAATATATTTCACATCATGGAAAAAAAACTTTTCTTAAATGTTATTCAACCAAACATGTGATTTCTGGACAAAATCAGTTAGGCGTTGTTGTATTAATTTTACTGGGTCGATATTTTATCAAATATTGAGTACTTGAGTTTAATTCTCGCTCACACTTTGCTAACTAATCTTAGACTAAGAAAAAGTAGTATATTTTATCTATATAGCATGTAAAATTTGAGAAAGGAACTTCGAGAAAAAGTGCGTAATATTTCCTTTTGGATTTTCTCTCGGAAAATTAGGATGAATTATTTATTTTCTGTTCTAATTTCTTTTGAATAGATATAAAGAAGTGTCGTTGTAATTTTGAATAATATTTCTTTCGTATTCCAACGATATCATTTTTTTCAGGTATAGAAGGGGACATGAGAAATCATTACATATAAGTTATTCCACCAGATGCGTTTTTGAAACATTCCTCTCACGAATCTCGGAACAAACGTAGCAACGGATTTACTATTTACACTTCATTAGTTTCTGGTTACTGTTTCTGATGATGAAAATGGGAGTAGACCAAATTGCCTCCGTAAGAGCTATAATGAACCTAATCACAGGTTTATATTCCAAATTGAGTTTCTGTCACAATTTTGATGTATTTCTCTGAGGAGGACACAGATAAATTCGGGTAAAAATTAGTTGAAACTAACAGTTAAAATCTAAAGCTAAATTAGCTGCAAAAATGAACAACTACAAATGAGATTGTTAATTGCGAAATAAACTTTGCGAAGTAATTTTGTATCAAATAAATTATATATAATTATGTTGTTTATATCTACCATTATTCTGCTGATGATTAATCAACTTCTAACGTCTACTACAAATGTCCTTAAAAGTTTAATAGATGTAGTAAATATTTCTCAGCAAGAAGAAGAATACAAAAAAATGGAGAAAATTGTTATTAAATTAAAACTAACCATTTATAATAACTATTTTCCACTAGAAACTGACACGTCTAATTTTATTGAACAATCCTCTCTTTTTTGTATGATATGTCTCGGAACTATTTAACGATAAATACCAGATCGTTTCTGTCCTCTGATAGCTAACTCCCGAGGTCAAATATTTCGACGATGGTATTTCTTTGTGTATTATTTATGATAGTGACTCTAAAATATCTACTTGACCGGTTATTTTGGGAATATTATTATTAACAAATCTGTAACCTTGTAATTTTAAGAATGAATATATATTAGTAAATTAACACTTTCTGGAACTCATGATTTGAGGTCTTTCTACGTTAGTGTTCTTGCTAGTTGATGCCAACCTTGAAGGTATGTGTCAAGTTGGGAAAAACAGCAATGTTGATATAATATGAATGATGGCGATAATCTTAATTGGGCGAGAATTAACGATCCACTTTTAATATACACGTAGGATTCAAATGAGTATTATATGCGCTTACCACTTGACTAAGACGGGTAGTCTATAAATGAGAGGAAAAGGAGAAGAGTAATTAAAGAAGGTATTACATTTTAAAAACACGTTTCTGCGACAATCTGTGCTTTAATGTCTTTCATCAAAATTCATGAAAGAATTGCGCCAGAAGAGAACAATCGGGAGAATTCCTCTTCTAATCCTCTATCTCTGTTAACTGACTCTTCCCTATCTTTCCGAGCTTTCCAACTCAAACGTCATATCGAGCTGCTCTGATCAGTCGACTCGTGAAACGCGTGGTAACCGTGTTTTGTCTGACTTCCTCTTCGATCGTGTAAAGGCAATCGCGTTGCTTTCGCTTCCATTCTCGCAACGAGCTTCGGCCTCGTTGCCACCTCTCTACCCCGCGTCGCCGCGCTGCCATCGTTTTCAGAACATCTCCACCCGCTTCTCCAAAACCGCTTCTCTTGGAGACGTCGACTCAATCGGGGAAAGACATGAAATGAACATCTCAAACTATTTCACAACCAAACAAAATACACCCAGAGATTACGGAAAGACTTTTAGAAATGAAATGCAAAAAAAAAAAAAAAAGAGGAAAGTATAACACTGTGATGGGAATTAAATGGGGCACGGGGAGCGTCCACTTACTCCTCCAAAAAGCTCTTGTCACGTAATTACGAACATTTTAAAATAAAAATTTCGTAACTTGAGAACAATCACGTTTGTTTGCTAAATTGAAAATATTTTATCGAATAAAATTTATTTAGATTCTAGAAAATATTTGAATTATTTGAATCTATTCAATTATAAGATCCTTAAACTAGGAATTTTTAATATTTTGATTAATTTATTTGATTTGCATTTCACTGGATATAAACTCTCACTAAGAAATCATTTTTTGAAATACTGTTTGAATGCAATGGTGTGAAATGTTTTTCTAATTTACACTACATATCGCGAACTATTTAATGTATTACTAAGTTTTTTTTAATGTAATCGAGCAAGTTAAATCGATACTGAATTATAACGAAGGTTAAGCCGCAGCACAACAACAAAAGCTTCCGTGCATAGTTGGTCCGTCACATTCTATTGGCACATTTCTCATTGTTTCCACTTATCCTCTACACTAATGTTCATACTGTACAAATGAGTGAATATATTAAGAGAGAACAATACGGATAAGATGTGAAAAACCTAGTAATGGCTAAGTGCTGACGAGCAGAGTAGAGAAGACGGGCAAATAAAATGAAAACAAAAATGGACTTTCTTGACACAGTACGTGTAAAAAAGTTATACATTGTATTGTTTGAGAAATGACGCTCTGTATATTATTTAAATATTGAATTCAACAAATAATTGTAATTGTAAACTAATTGTTCTAAGGAACTGTCCGTAACGCACTCCAGTGGGAGGAGCTTTCTGATACAGTTACACTACTGTTACGCAGGGGCACGGGGTTGTTACTTTGGTTTTACGTAACGCTACGTTGTATAGGGCTTTTAGTCTTAACGTTTGCACTGTAATTTATAGTCAACAACTTGGTGAAAGCTCAGAACAAAGTGTTGAGCGAACATTGAAGTCCGTGTTTCAAAATTTGTACCAACATTTCCCGAAAAGCAACAAAAAGAACTTTTATGAACAAGAGTAAGTGATATCGTTACACGAGATATGGAGGGGAGGGAGTGATGTAAAACTGGTATTTTTGAGTTACTTTTCTATGTATAGTCTCTAAATACCTGTTCTCTAATCAACAGCGCATCAATTATGCGAATCTGTTGAAAGAGTGCAGAGTTGAGAGGATGATTGAACAACGAAGATGTATTATGTATTAGTGGACCGATATCTGATTATGAGCATGAGTTATATCTTATCGTATCTTATGTTTAGTATGTTGGCATATTAAGATTTAAAGGTAATAATGCCCTGTCTGAATAAAGATGTCGAATTAAATTGAAACTTTGCTTACACATTACACTGTTGTTTAATTTATTGGAAAGTCATTACAAGTATAGTTTAATTTATAATATAATCAAATTTATAGTTTAATCAAAAATGCATCATTTGATTTATATGGAGGAAAATAAATACCGGTTGAATTTATAATTATGTAAAGTTTTCTCCAGTTCGAAGATACTTCAAACTTAATAGATAAAATAGTACTCATGTTTTTGTGACAGGTAACGTTAAAAGATATAATGGCTACAACGAAGAACGTTTATATAATAACGTTAATGTTTTTGTTAATACACTTATTTCTGATTAGTGGATAATTTCAAAGGAGAGAGAGTTTTCTTTCGATTCTTCGAAACATCCCTCTGTATATAATGAGGTATAGTTCTGCGTGATATTAATCAATTCCTTTCGATCACGTCGACGACTTGTTGACTTCGTAGATACTGAATCTCTAAAACACTTTATTATTGGTTATAATGAGTAATTTCACGATCACACGATTGTTCCCTCTCATTTAGCTGTCACTATCTTGCAGCATGTTTCCATACTGCAATCCCTATTTTTGTTTCTGTCCGAACGTACTTCAAAGCGCATGCAACTGTCCAACCAAACAAGCAAACAAACTAATTTTCCAACTGTTTACTCTGAATAGAGAAACCTGCGATTCCACCATCAAAGTAATTTCTCTTGTTACCTTCATGTTCCTGAGAAATTTTGATCGATATCATTTGGTGTGTGTTATTGCGCTTCCATAAAAATAATATGATTACGAACACTACCTCCACCGTTATAATTATGTTTGTGGATAAAAATAAGTGTATGAAGATCCAAGAACTCTCTCATCACTGTCTGTAATGGAATTGCTCAATTGAATATGGTGTCCGCACATTTTATTTGAAAGGTTAGTCCATTTTAAGTACAAGATGTTTTTAAATTTCTCTTCTGCGGACGTACCTTATTTTCTACTCCATTTCACAAATTTATGACCGGTGTTCTAGATATTGTTGGTCACAATCAGATGAATAGGGTGGAAGTTAGAAAACGGTCCGGTAGTTTTAAAAATAGCCACTTGATTGACCTTGCACTAATGAAAATACGCGCACGCGGTGACTCCCGGACAACAAAATTTGTGTAGTTGGACACCTGTCGCGAAAGTCTACGCTCATGATTGTGTAGTTTGTGTAACCAAATTTTAAAATGATTTGGGTTCGTGTACCATCAGAATTTTATGGTAGTTATAAATTAAATAAAAACTAACACGCTTATATGTGTACGGGCTTTGGGAGTAGAGGACGGTGGTGCAGTGGTGGCACACTTGCGATCATAGCAAGAAGTCGGTTCGTGTCCTAGTCCTTCACCATTTTCACGTGACCGTAGTTATCGCAACCCTTCCTCTCAGAGTAGGTACTCGGAAGTTAAGAGTTTAAATAATATGCTAATACGTTCATTTTTCTCGTCTTCGTAACCGAAATCGCATCCCCATTTTCTCCTCGGCTTTCACTCAATTCTCGCCACGACTTCTTCTGAGATTTTCTTTTCCAATGCCATGTCCGCTATCTCCATCCTCGTCGTATCCTCATAACAAGTAACATGCGAAGCAGTTGCTTCTCTCTACGTCACTAACAACCCCCGCAGCCTCCCACACGTCTCCCATCCCTGACTCTCACGCTCTCCACTCGCTGTCGAGAGGCGTCAAGGGGCCCATGAGCAGACACTCGCAGCCTTTTTCTTCCGCTTGGAGCACTAGTGTCGCGTGTGTTCCGACGAGCGCTCGCATTAAGAAGCGAGTGCCACAGCACTTCCCTATCTTTTCCTCGCTCCCACACGCCCCCTCGTTGAGGAACTCCACACCCTTCCTCTCGTCCTGTGCGCTTCCCTAGGGAACATCCCCATTGGCTGGACCACCCTCTGCAATGGTCCAAAGAAAGAAGGCTGGATGCACTACACTCGCTCCCCTGACACCAATTGCTCACAGATAACGAAATTGCGTTGCAAACTACACAACTTCAAAAGACTGTTTTTCCTGTGGTATTCTTGTGAAAACCGTAGGGATAGATGTTTAATTTTCTTGTGGATTGAAGTTGATATGGGATGTTTGAAAATAGTAATAAAAATTGCTTTTTCTTCAAAAGATTTGCGATGAATACTTCCATTTTCTTGCTCACTTTCCATAAAACGGACCATAAATAACTTTCCCATCTTGAAAATACGCTATAGTGCATATTTTTCCAGGAACATTGAACCTCTCTTATTATAATGAATTAGATTTCTCCATTCCTTCTTTGTTAGATAATGTAATCAAGGAAAAATTTGTATAATTAATCGGATATTATTTTACTGTTGGTTACTATAGATTGTGTAAAAGGTTAGAAATTTATTACTGCTCTTATATTTATTCTTTATTCTATTTCATTGCATAAAGGATTAAGATATACTACTTTATATATTTTTTTAATAAAATTAATTTTCTGGAGGCAAAAAATAATTATTCAAGTATTATATCGTTCCAATTTATTACCTTCTGAGTTGTTTACATGAACATTAAATGTCCATAAGCTATGTTTTTCTCTACTATTAAATTGTTGTAATATTATAGACCGGAATAGAACGGGTAAAATTAATGTTAATTTTACTCTTTCGTTTAAAACGCAAATCAAAGTTATGTAGATATTTTAAATAATTTCATATGATATTTCTGCAGTAGAGCTGCTCAGGGATTTGGATAATGTTGATAATTTCCGGGTAATAATCACACTAAAGATTAAAAATATTCAAATTGAATCTACTTTGGTATATTAAACTGATATTTGTGCACTTTGAAAGTTTCTCCATTTACTCTACGTATGTGGATATAAAACAGATGTTATAGTGAAGAGATGTATGTGAAAGAAACAACTGTCGCACGCAGCATTTGACATTTGCCCTCCGGTGCATTACTTACAGCCAATTTCTTCCTCATTACTTATCGTACGTAACTGAACGACAGGGTTGCATGGCGTCTGATTACATGGCAACTGCAGTGTTTTGAAAGTGACTTCCACTCTAGCAATCTATGGAAGGTAGCGAAAATTGGAGAATCCGGGCGTTCTCATCTGAACGCGAACTTGTTAAATTTTACTGTGAACTTCGTTTAATTCGCGAGCACGTTACTCCAGAGAAATAATAAGCTAAGCAAATTAGCAAAGGCCGCCTCCGTTGCCTGGAGTTCCCTAAGGTTCCTCACTAGACTCGACAGCGAAAACGTAGAGCGGACCCGCGGAGCAACGCGTCATAAATTCCCGGTGCAGCTAAGTAAATGAAATTTCGCACGGAGCCCGCGAGTCGTTGCGGATATTGATAGCACAACGCGTCTGCACCTGGGGTCTGGCCCACCAGACGATGTGATGCAGCTTCGCCCCTTGATAACTACTTACCGTCGAGGCAGGTGTTCCTTCCAAATCCAGGTCATACAATCGATGAAGCTGAAGAAGAGGATATTTGTTTCTCTTCAAAAAAAAGTGTTAAATCTCCTTTTATTCTTTACGAGGTAAACTCCACTTACAATTTTTTCCTTGAAACAATTAATAATTTTTTCATTATCCAATATTCTTGAAGGTAGTTTTAAAGATTTCTCAAAAATATGTATCTAAAAATGATTTTTAAGAGTAACTGGTACGGGAGTCAATGACTCTTTCTTGAGAAAAAAATGAAAGTTCTCAGAGTTTATAAGAAATGAAAATCGCGTATATTCGTTTTCCTTCCTTCTCAAATTATGTGTAACTTATTCTTTTCTACTTCGTGAGATGAATCATAATTTATTAATCATTCTGCACGATTTCATTGAGGAAATATAAGTTATTAAAATAAGCCATAGATGGGATACAAATCAATGGGACGTTTTTCTGTGAGTCACTGATCATAAAATTATTATTTTTGTGAATACATTTTTTCTCGAACGAAGGTTGCAAATTGAATTAAAGCTGGAAATACTCGTTAACACATAACATTTTTTTTGGTTTGGAGCATAATCCAAAAGCTTATCGTTTCGAAGAAACTTTAAACATAAATAAGTTTTAGAATTGCTAAATGACTAATTCATGTATAATTTTATATTCAAGGTCTTAAAAATAATATTATAATTGTATAGTATTGAATTGTTATGAAGATTTTATCGTCTCTATTTAGAGATACATGCATAACTAGTTAGTCCAAGCTTGAATTGGTAAATCTCTAATTTGGAAAGTTTTATTACCTTTCTTTTGTCGCGTGGATGCGGGTAGCGCCACCAGCGTTGCCAAGCAGTGACGCGCCACATTCAAACTGACGACTCGGCGTTATATGGCTATATAAGCCGCTGCTCGTAGCGTTCGAAGCGGAATCGGCTGCCACTCGCGCGACAGATGCGTGCGTCCGTTCTTCCAATCCTCCGTATTTGGCTTAGACCTCGCGGTCCTGAGTACGAACCCAGACCCTTGTACTCGACTTAGACCTCGCGGTCCCAAGCACAACCCATTCCGTCCAACTGAGACCTCGCGTCTCACCCTGAGCTCTACCCCCGGTTAGTTCGGCCTGACTTCGCGGTTAGACTAACTCTCCTCTCCTCTGTACGCCGACGCGCCTGTCTGTTGTCGCAGAATCCATGGTTGTGGATCGGTACTCCGTCAGGATGGAGTCCCGTGCCGAGTCGCCAGCGCGAAGCGCAGTGCAAAGACGGAGCTTGCGGGCGCCGCTCGGGAGAACCTATGGGAGTTGTGTGAACGTTATAATAAATTTCTGTGTCGCCACTGGACTATCCCTATTTAAATTGCGCCCTCTCATCCTACCAAGCCAACCAAAAAGGGATCAGCTCCACGGATGGAGACCAACCCATAGACAAAGTATGAGGAGGGTCAATTAGCTAGTGCCCCAACCAAATACCCCCCGCCCCACCTTCCTCACGACACCACCTTATTTTAAGAATGTAGTTGTGATTGCAAGCTGGAAACGTTATCTGAAGTCCATTCCAACCCATCCAATTGCGTAAAAAAGCATATGTATAATTTAATATATTCGAAAAATAAATCTACGTAATACTACTATCTAAAGATAATAGGAAAACATGGGGCTACAGAACTCTTCCACTAAACTCTACTTCTCTTATGCATAATAAGAATCAATATAATAGATTTGATTTTTAAATATAAATCATTTATATTTCTATCCACATATACAAATAAGATGCAATCAATTAACTATCTTTTGAAAAGAAAATTAATGATTTTATATTTATAAAATGTTGAATGTTAAGTCAGTAATAGTGTTTCATATCAATTCAGTAATGGTTTTTAATATCAAAGTTATTTTGATATTATTGAAATACATGTCATTATGATACCTGTATGGAAAGAAAAAATAAAACTAATTACCTTTGTAATATCCAACATGAAATAATACATATAAAATTTTCCCAGAGATAGATTTTATCTTCTAATTATTGACTATTACTAAGTGTGATTTGAAAAGTTGATTCAATATTACATTTATTTTATTTCATTACCATTTATATTTTAATTCTATTGCATGTAAGCTAAAAGTTACGTAGTGTCGTAAAAAATTATGGTGTTTGACCAATATATAAATGTAATGCTTTTGTGGCATTAAATATAACATTAAATTAAAATGGTTCTAATTGGCATTGAAATGAATTTTATATATCGGTGGCAAATTAATGCATTTTTAGTAGACCGGAATAAAGTTCGAAAATGAACAGATATTAAATGAAATCGTATCATTCACTCTTTTGAACTCTGTGAAATAAAATATGACTTGGGTAGAATTACCAGTTAAATTAGCAGCAATTTACTATTCATGATTAATGATTCACTTAAATACGTTGAAACAGTATATTGTTGAAATTTTAAATTATACTTGTCCTCTACAAATCTCATTTCACCCTATGTTGAGAGGGACTAATAATTGCGATTTAAAAATATATTGAATTTGTATATCGTGGACATAAATCATATTATTCTTGCTGATAAAGTATTAGGTTTACTTCAAAAAATACGATGTAGTTGTGGAATCTTTACAATCATACCTTTTTATTATGGCTAATGATCACAGGTAAATGTGTTTAAACTATTATAATTTTTCACGTTTTTTTCTTTCAAGGTGTCCCTGTCACTTCTCCCTTATCCCTTCATCTTACTTATCCCTTACTTTCCCTTAATCTTACAACTTATCCCTTAATGACACTTCTACGTGCGTGTGGAAGCAAACATAACAATTCTGATTTCTGAATGATGTTTTTATTTGTTATTTGTATAAAACTCCTACTGTATCTCTGTGGATATATCGTATCTATCTCTACAAGATGTGTTAAAAACATTTTCCAAATGAATGGTTTTCTTGAATATGGCCAGAAAATAAGAACACATATATTTATATTATGCCGACGTTTCCACCTTTATTGAGGTCATCATCAGGACTACAAAACAAAACAAAACCATGGCATCCAATCAGCACGGATTAATTAAAATAATACAATTAAACAACCCTAGTCATTACATACCTAAAGTAACTCCTTAGAAACTAACCACTCCAAACAGCTCACTCTCCTTACCCGTAAACCTTTAGAATACATGGTTAACTTACTCATCACAAAATGGTCTCAGTCTACACGTGTAAGTATATAAATGCATTAGCTCTATATAGAGTACCAACTCAACCAAACTAAACATACATTCCATCCCTACATACAATATGGATCAATTTTTAATTTATTGATTAAAAACAATTAAAGTTAAATAATACAATTTACATGACTTAATTAATAATAAAATATATTCAAAAAATTTCAATAGATACATACCACTAACTAAGCATTCATACCAACCCCTATATACAAAATCAAATTTATCACAATAAATATTCCAAATACAACACACTACTTGCTAAGCATTGAATGAATTACACCATATAAAATAAAAACCTACAATATGTAATACATTTACCACACTTACATACAATATTATAAATGTTACATAATGAAAAACAATAGCCTTAAAAAATTATACTCACAATTTTAAATTGATAACTCATCGAACATCGATAAACATCACCCTTACATACCATACTCCATTTATCACAGTTAATATCCTAATTGCAACACATTACTTGCTATACATTTGAAAATATTAAGAACCATGGGCATCAACTTAAATTTAAATATAATACATTCAATATACTGTTTATCCACATTTAAATTAAAAATATATAATAACACATTAGAATTAATTACTCGCTTTTGATAATGTTACAATACATTGAGTTTAATTTAACTCTATCAGTTTTTTATTACAAATGTTGTTATTAGAAATATTAATCATTTCTACAATTCTCTTTTTTTTGACATTATTTTCTCTATCCAGAATCGTGACATCATTAAATTTAAATTTATGTCCCATCTCCTTGGCATGTAAAGCTAATGCACAATTAGGGATTTCCCTGTTACAATCTCACTTGTGTTGGTTGATCCTTTTGTATAACATCTGGCGGGTCTCTCCAATATAAGTTTTATTACACCCTCCACAACGCACAGAATATACCACACTGGTTTCCTAATCTTTGTGAATTGGCTGTTTAACATTAGTAAATAGCTCCTTTCCATTCGTCCTCTTATTTTTGAAAGCAGTTGTGAAATCTTTAGGTTTAAAAATGTTGCTAAGTGGCTCTGAGAGACCCTTAACATATGTCATAGATCTATACTTGATCTCATCATTCCTAACCTCTTTGTTATTCTAATTGATAATAATATAAATATGTGTTCTTATTTTCTGGCCAAATGCAAGAAAACCATTCATTTATGATTGCTATGGCCGATAACTCTCATACTTGTAAGAAATTTCCGGCATTCCTAAAAAATACCTTACAGTACAATATGCGTAAATGAATGAATTTTTCGTTTTGGCTAACAGTAGTATAATTTGTTAGTAATCTGGTATTTTGTGTTTTCCGAACTATTACGATAGGGTTCTCGTGTTGTTATTAATTAAGTTTTGCTCAAATTCATTATATTTCTATAGTTTACCATTTCCTGGAATATCGTTGAAATATAAATAACTCATTAAAGGGTTACGATCTTATGACGGACGAATACTATATTTTTGTGATATTAAGTATACAGCGTTTCGACTTTTAAACTGCTGCTAGCTACACAGCTAGCAGCAGTTTAAAAGTCTCCATAACCTCCCAAAATAATTTTATCATAACTAGGCTGATCAAATTTAAATAAAGAACGTACAAGCTCCAAATCAATACAGCATTTTAATGCTTAAGGAAATCACCACCAATGAAACATCGGTTACAATCAAGCAACAAATACTCTTTCCAACACAAATCCTTCCTTTAATCCCACGAGCTGGACATTGTACCTGTAATTCAGCCCTCATTAGCGCCCAAAGTAGCTTACTGCCGCATGCCGCGCAGCCTTCTTCCCATTCCCCAGCCACCCACATCGTGAGAAGTGGATAGGGAGTAAGGACGATGCAGATGAGCCCCTTTCCCTTGAGCCGCCCCTTCCGGGCGCGCGCCGCAAGGCAGTAACAGTGGCGGCGGCGCAGGCCATGCATATTCAGCCCACGCACAGCCCACGCCACCGCCGCCGCGGCACTGCTCGCTAGCCTCCCCCCCCCTTCCCCTCTCCTACACTAGCTCCAACGGTTCTCGAAGCGCCATTCCGCGCTGCCCGCCGCCGCCGCAGTCGATACACGACAACTCACATTCTCCCTCGTGCGGTCTGCTGGCTCATCACACGCTAATAACTCTGCATAAACAACTGGAAGCAGTCTTGCACCTGCTTTGTATCTGCCAGCGGTGTACTCTCCTCTTTCATCGCAGTCTCCCCATTGCGTAGTGGTTGTCACTCTCGCCACGGGTTGAAGCGTGGCTTTCGAAATGCCAGATAGTTTCTCGAATATTCTGGATGTAATCAACGTTGAACTTGGATTCGTAGTGAATGTATCCCCCGTATAATACACTTTCGCTCCATTCAATGGTTCGGATGTGGTTGTCCATATTCTCATGGCATTCCGTGCTCTCTCTTGCATCATAATGTATTTGCGTGTTATATTCTATTGTGAGTGTTCACATATTCTCCCTACTTCCTCTGGAATAATGAGAGTGAGAGACCGAGAGTCACTCGCTGTAAGGATGTGTGCTCGCTGAAATACAAACAAAGGAATATTTTGGAAATGAGCAAAGGATCATAATGCTGATATCACCCTGACAACATAGAGACGCGTTAATGAATTGGGACGTAGCTCCGCGAGTCATAAATCGCACTTCACGATTTATTTACACTTTATCTTAACACAACAACAGAGGCGTATAATCTATTCAGAAATAAGCCGATGATTTTACTCCAATGCACGCTTTCACTCAGCTTCTGTGTGTTCTTTTTTTGGTCGCGTGTCACCTCACCTGCTCTTTTCCCCCTGAGGGTAGTGTTGCTTTGTTTTCGCCTGCTGTCGCCATCCACACCACCTATCCCAGTGACCGTTCGCATGTCCCTGTCACCGTAACCGATTCCAAACCTCCCATTTTCCCTGTCGCCTTGCCTGCCGTATGAATGAGGTCTGTCGTGAGCGATCGGACACGAATGTTATCCTGCGTGACGTACGTCGAGATATTTGCATTCCATCGTTCTCGGTACGCGAATATTTCGTAGCACTCGTGGCGTTGGCAGGTCTGCAAAATGGATTCGTCAGATATTATTTTAGATGCGGAAGATCTTTCACGATACGCGTGCGTCTGTCGTAAAAATTCCATTATTATCTTAACGGTTTAATATTAACGACTACCACACATTATTTTAATGTACATCATTCAATAATGAAGGTACATGAGACTGAAACAAGGTTATTAATCTCTGTTCAAGAGCACTTTTTTTTTGGGGGGGGGGACAAAATTTGATACTTGTTTTCTTTCACGGCACTTTTTTGTAACGTGGAGAACTATGTGTTTAGGCTCAAATATATGTCCAACTTATTTCTATGAAAGCAATTTTAATTATCCAACATCACGGATATTATATTTACTCAAATATATGTTCATGTTACACTGTTATAACAGATAACGTATTTCGGGAATGAAAGAATAAATAAGTTTGTAAATAAAATAAATAGTTTATAAAGATTAGGAATAATTGTTGGGTGAGGAATTTATATTTTTGCTTCCAGAAACTAATACGGAAGTTACTGATGCGTTTTATCGACTTGTTAACAAATTTTCAATGTTGTATAAAGAAAATATATTTTTTTGTATGTTCCAATAATATTAGTCGAAGTAGAACCCCAAAATATCTGCCAAGACCCGACCGTGATAATAATACTCGTATTTCATAAGAAAAACTAACACTAGAGCTGAGATAGTTGAGTTCATCGAGTGTTCACATGGATAGAATCTGACAAGTGGTTAATCAATTTTAAATAGTTACCATTATACCTCTTTTAATAACTATGAACAATAATATTTGCATAATATGATAATTCCCAGTAACATGTAGGCGAATACACAAACATTTATAAGAGCTCCCCAGAATCTCAAAGTGGTTTAAAAGGTACCAAAACAATCATTGAGTACACTTATATGAGAAAAGAAATTCAGAAGATGCAGAACTTATCAGAAATTATCTTAGTTGTAATTGGCATGTAAGCAATATCTTTTGCAGCACCTGAACATATTATCAGAAACACACTCTAAGGAACCACGCCAAGGATTCAACCTTTAGAAAGTGATTATCTTAACCTGAAATATCGTTATGGAATTGGGACAATAATTAAATAATAAAGTGATAAATCTTATAAAATGTAGCTTTTTGTCCTTTAGCGAGTCAATTTGTATAACTAAATATTCAACATATCCTTAAAAATAGTCCACAGTAACTAAAATTACGTTAGGTAACTAAAATTATCAAAACTAAATTCACTGCTTTTAACACCTAAACAATTACAAAAGAAAAACAAAATTCTAAAGCACAAATTGACCTCTTTACTATTCTGTAATAGTTGTATAGTTTTGATTCGTTAGTGTTTACTGCGGTAAATTACTAAATAACCGTTTATTTTTCATTAACTACTTTTTGAATTTTATTTTTTTAAATACACCATTTTTTTCAACAAAACCCCAACGATTGCACTCTTTTTTAAAAATCTTTTTGTGTTTCTCTGTAAATGTGTTCTGATGTGGCGTTAAATGCGAGTCTCTCTTAACGAGGTCCACTAATAAGGTTACGCGATTGACTCATTCGAAATCTCACTACCACTTAACCCTGTATCCGGGCACGTGCCACTCGGAATAAATGTAGTGCGGAGGTACAGAGAAGCTGCTCTCGGAACTTCATGAACTCTCTCTCGAAAGGTCGAATGCTACGCGGAATGTGACAGAAGTGGGCGAATATGCATTAACTTGTAATTGGAAACACACGAATACCGAGATCTCCATACTGCTTTGTTCTGGTTCGCCATCCTCAGAAATCGCTTTCTTTTTTTTAAAGATTTTTTTTGTAAATAACCCATTTTTACTCTCTTTTTTATTTGACTGTCACAAATAGGTATCATTACGAAGGTTATTTGTAGATCTTTTAAGAATCATAATTATTCATTTTAACTATGTACGCACGGTTTATTTTAACATTTATTTCTAAGGTACAAATTTGATTCCAATTGTATGAGTTTCTGAACTGTCTTAGATGACGCTGCTTACTGCTAGATGATTCAGCAAAGACCGCACAGAATGTACTTAGTTCATAAACTACCTCTCAGGGGACAGGTGACGCTATTCAAAGTCCAAAGTTCTATGGTGACAATAAGCTAATTTACTCTCCAGAAGCAAGCTTTGTTCAAACCCCTTGAGTTCCGATAAAAGTACTCAAACAAAAACCCAGGAAAAACAGATATTGTAGTCTGTTTCAAGACTAAAGAAGAGAAAAATAGTTCTATTATGAGAGCGGATTATTCAATATTATTATAAAAATGCAATGTACTCTTCAGTTCTTACATTAGAACGTACGTTTATAAAGGATGTCCCAAAATTAACGCAAGATTTGAATTTAATAGAAAACACAGTTTTTAGTATTTTGATTGTAATTTTTATATTGAATCAATATAAAAATTATTCAATATAAAAATTACAATCAAAATACTAAATGATACCTTTATGATTCAATATAAAAATTACAATGAAAATACTAAAAACTGTGTTTTCTATTAAATTCAAATCTTGCGTTAATTTTGGGACAAAGGTATATATATAATAATAGTATATGTTGGTACTAAAGAAAAACAGTGATAAAATTCGCTAGAAAAACCGTGATAAACATACTTCACCATAGAAACACTTTATTAATGATTTTTAAAGATTTTCAGATTTGTATATTTAATTCATGGTTTAATGTACTAAAAGTCAACATTTTGTTCTAGTGACCTTTCATACATAACAAGTCCTTTGAAAAGACATTTATACTATTCGCAGTTCTTGCGTTCTAGTCATAGTTAACTTGCATTTTGTATGATGGATATAAATAATGAAATAATGATGTGCAGGGATGGATATAATGTTCAGGGAAACGTACCATTTACAGTAACGAGGATACCAGGATAGACTTTGATCTAAAGATACACATAATTTAATGTTTGAGAACAGTTTCACCTTTTCATTTTATTTTAACTGTAGTAACTATACATTTCTAAGAGAAATGTAAGGTAACATTTAAGCTACCAGGCTGAGAATTTTCAGCACGCATATTGAGAAGTACTCTTAACTCGGGTTTTAAATAAGAGTAATAGATTGAAGGAAAAGTTCAGTTTTGTACTCTGAACAAAAACGGGTGACACAAATTGTATTCAGTTAAAATAGTTTAGAACGTTGTCACTCCAAACGAAAGACCTGTTTCATGAATGTCAAGGTATTCCTCATTATGTTTCTCGCAAAGATGGTCCTACCGTGAAATCTTATTATTTTTAAGGGACTGTCATGAACGCATGGCTCTTTTTGCACGTAGAGTGTAATGTATGTGTGTAAATAATTGCAAATAAAAGTAAATTTTACATATTACGTTAATTTTGTAAATGCATATAACATAAATGTAAGAGGCTGTTTTAGTGAAGATATTGCTAGCAGAAAAATCAAATGTTCAGTTAGTATTATGTGAAGCAAGGAAGGAATCTACACAACTAATGTCTCGATGGAAAGATCTTTGGATGTGTTTCTTTCCTGATGTTCTAAATACAATTTCAGTCTCGCTTTCTGTGTCACGTATCTGGTCAAATTAAATACCAGGAACGGAGCACAAACTGTCCGAAAGGTTGGGAGTGCCTCGTAGCACGAAACTAGTTCAGACGCTGTGAACACAGTGACCACGGGATAGGGCAGACGGGGGTAATCGAATACCAGCGTGGAGCACTGGAAGATCACGGTAGGTGACTTTCACCCAGCGGTCCGTGTTACGCGTTCCAGCTCGGCGCATACTGCCACGCAATGCTCAATGGAATGCCAAGTTGGTCACGTGCTCCTGCTTTGCTGGTTCCCATCCAAATTTGGGTTGCAAATCCAACTACTGCTTGACCTATATGAATGCATAACTAAGATTTAAAGAAAAAATGGTGTTAGAAACGCCGTAAAGAATGACGATTTTACGAGTATTACAAGGTTTTCAGGAGACTAGAGCGCATGAATGCATTTGTAAGTATAAGTTATGAAAGGGGACATTTTTGGTAATCACTGGTTGACATGTGTATTCGTACTTCGTATTCTGCAGAAGTAATAATTTCTTATTATTCCTTTTTTAAGGACAGGAACATTCTCCTTACTATTGGTAATTTATTTATTTATTATCATTTAACGCAAGATATATTTTTATCTTGACCCAGAGGCGTCATTTGACGGAAGAAGGATTTCGGAATTGAAAAAAATCAGATGTCTTTAGCTACTTATTTATAGATTACGAAACGGATTTATTTCGAAGTCTCGGTCAAGATATTAATTATTAATGAATGCAAAATTACGCCTCCAGCGAAACTGAACAGAATATTTTGTGATAGATTGTACATGGAAGAGACGAACAATTGTAAACATACAATTTTATTACATTGTATCAGTGAAAGCACATCATTCAAAATGAGAGAGAATTTCTTTTCTGTTTCTTTGCAAAGTTAAACCAAAGTGCAGCTCCAAAACTGGTTCAATAAATGTGATTGTTGCTTAGATTTAACGGCTTGTCTTCTTGTATTGATTGTCCTTCGGGATGAGACAAGATATTTTCTCTATCTCACAATTACGATGTCGTTGCTCAAAATCAAAATTACTGTTTTCATAAAGCGTATTATTAGAGAAGTAGTGTGGGATAGCCTTTTGGATGTAAGAGAGCAAATTCGTGCCGTTTCTACTCGGTCCTCGCTTGAGTTCTAGCTGTCGCCTGTTCCATTGCAGTCTCTTACGCTGACCTTTATGAGTTCCCTGGGAACCCGTTCCCTCGAATGTGAGCTGCAGCTGTTAAGTGGGCTTCCTGCCTGAAACGTCACAAGATCACGCATTCGTCTCTTCCGCGCTCCCACGATGCAGAGTTATTTCTGCACGTAGGTGTAACCAGGTTGTCAAAGAGCATCCTGAAAATTTCAAAATCTCCAAATATCTCGTGCATTTTTGTGTGCGCGTGGAATTCTATACATTTTAGGTGCTCATGAATTATGGAACAATCTTCTCATACAGAAACCGACATACATTGCAATATCAATTTATCGAACAAAGCCATGTAAAGAATAATATGTCTGAATTCCGAGAACATTGATATTAAGAAGGTATACATATTTTATAACTATTAAGTTAGTATGCCTTTTTTTCATTCGAGTCTTTTTATGCATTATTACGTAAATTTAAAATCTGTTATTTTAATTTATGTATCTTGAAATTTATTGTATATGATAATTTGGACGCGGCAGAACGGCTATAAATGATTTTTCGAATTCACTTTCCTATATTCTATGGTCATCGATTTTCTTTATCGTCGCATTCACCGTTTCACGCCCTTCCATTTTGTTCTTGTTCTATCTCCAAATCCTCTTCTTCCGATTCTTCCCATCCGCCCTTAGTCTCGTAAACCTGGAGCGAGCGCCGTTGAGCGCGTGTAAAATCGATCACCCGATGCGTAATCGTCCCCGTTACCCATTTCCTACGTCCAATGTTTCAACCGGTCCCCTAACAACCCGCTACCGTTTGCGTTATCCTTTCCATCACTATCACCCTAATGTCACGCTTTTTACGATACATTTTATCCCTGAAAATCTGCTACGGTATAATTAGATGTTTTGTCGTTATAACACTCAATGCAGTGTTTTCTCAACGTTTCTTACCTTTGACCATATTTTATGTACTGTCGTAGTCTCTACCCAGTCGTAAGTTACTTTTAGGATCGCCTAATATTGCCCATGGCGCTCGCTTCAACGTTGTTTCCTGCTCTCATTTTTTCTTTTTTTTTTCTTTTACAACTGCCATGACCAGTCCACTCATCTCCCTTTCCGGGTTTATGTTGCAATGTTGCCTGGCAAAATCGATTTAATGAAGCTCTGCAAGTGGTCTGTGTTTAGCTTGCAGTCTACCCCAATCAGAATATAGCTGTAAATCATATTTAATGGAATTTCATGCGAGTAATATCATTTATACTTTTCACGAAAATCACATGACTATATGTTTTCTATTTAATAAGCCTTTATGCCAATTAATGAATGAATGAATTACAACAGCTTACGCTTGTTAACACAAATATTTTTAAATTGGCGATTAACAAAATATTTTTCATCATTCTACTTATTCCCTATTGCGCCCAGTATTATACTTTGTCTTCATTTTTCCTCTCGCGAAGAAGTATTTTCTAACTATTCCAAAATTCAATCTCGTGGTTTTGACATTAACATTTTTTAATTAATTAATTAAATTTTCTTAGTTACGTTAATGTGTCAGAGTTTTTGTTTGAGATTTTTGTTTAAATAATTCGAGAGATTTTACATTGATAAACCAAACTTTGCGTTCATATAACTGCATCTAAAAAGAAAATATGAAATATTCTCCCGGATTATTTTTACGTACTAGAAGTGGTGAAATTTAGATAAGTGGACTCCGGATATAAAATCTGAATATCGAACATTCTCACCATTTAATATTATTTCTAGTATTTAACATTTTTAATTAAAATTTTAGAATTTGCGTCATTTATTAAAGTTACTGTTTACATTGTCTAACTTTTCACACTTCTGGATCCGGAATATTTCCAATATGTAATTTCATAATAAAGAAACAAATAAATTGCTTTAAATGACGGAATGTCGCGGTATAATGCAGTTTTGTGACACTCGATATGGAGTTCTTCGATATGACATTCTTTTATTCGGGAATATGAAGAAGAGATTATAGTGCTACCAAAATAAACCCGTTGTACTCATAATAAATAATGTCTTACTTAATTATACTACAATTAACGTCCATTAAATAACAAAATATATACTGTTCGTACATAAAATGCCGTAAGTCTTGCATTATTTATAACTTACTCATTTTTACTCTCTAAACCAGGGGTCGGCAACCTTTTTTGGCCGCGGGTCAAAATCAACCAAAATGTGAGTATTGAAGAGACGTTTGGGTCAGAGATATTTTTGACATGGATCTTATATACATAAACACTTATGTGTATAAGATCCATGGTAATCGAACTAAAATGTTGTTCTTAGTATATATTTTCAATTTTTTTAATTCTCAAAATGTTTGTTTCATGTTTGTGTTTTATAATTTATTTTTTATATATTATACTTTATTTTCGAAACCAAAGTGGGTCACTTGAAATTATCAAATGGGTCACTCGGTGACCCTCAGGTCATAGGTTGCCGACCCCTGCTCTAAACGTATCATACTGATATTCCTAAATAAATCTCCGTCTACTGAACGGAGGTTTCGTCTCGATCAAAACAATTTATGTGCAACTTCAATTCTCTTCTCCCTCATCAAATCCCCATTTCATAGGAACAACCTTGGGTGCCACACCTGTATGATAGATTAAAACAGAAGGGAAGTTCTCTGCCGCACCTCGCTAATGCAAGTCGCAGTTTCAGCGAGTCTTGTCAGAGAAGTTACATCTATCAATTGAGAAAACCGTAACACCTACCAATCCCATCGCGCCCTGTCTCATTTCCACTCCGTAGTTTCGACCCAGAGCGGCGTCTGCTGCGCCCTTAATGATCTATCCTTCATGAACAAGGTCAGGTCAGTTTCTCTTCTCGAGCTTCTATCTACATTCTGAGAGTGATACGAATTTCGGAAGGACAGTTGTTAGATTGCCGGATGTTGAATGGATTTGAGAATGGATGGTAAGAGAAAATTGCACTACTCTGACCCGTGGTAGTGTAAATGGCTGGGGTACAAACCCTGAATACCGAGGGTTGTGGATATGAATTTCTATTAAGATATAATGTTTGTATGGGTGCTTTCATACCGTAATTCATTTTATCATATGAAATGGTTCCACTAATATATTTTGTTGTTGGATGCATCAATGTTCGTTGAATTTAAAGTTTTGCCATGTGTTTAGGATTGTTACGTTACCGAATCCTTTCAGCATATATTTATTTTAGTACCCTTGCAGTTCTCCATAAGGGTATATAAAAACTAGATTTTTGAACTTTCGTTTTTTGTGTTATAGACTTTCAAAGATTCCAAGAACGCCTGATTTGTTTGCGCAAGACACCCTTAAGCCACTCATGGTGAAAACTATTTGTTATAGAGAACTAAGATTGAAGTTATCTGTAGCGTAAAATGGGTTTTTATTTAATGTCCACCATTAAGACCATTAAAAACTTCATGCATTTTGTCCCCCCAGGGGACTTACATCTAGTAAGTACGTGTTTGGAAAACACGGGGCCCCGAGCTGAGTCTGACTTTACTTCCACTAACTTGTGCGAGGCTCCTTCCTTTCTCTTTCCTGACCTTCCTAGGTCACTTCTTGTTCTTTTCGATCCTGACGCTATTAGGGCTAGGGTATCTTTCATTTTCTTCATTTTTTGTCCCCCCCCCTCATTTTTTGTCCTCAATGTTTTGATGTATGTTTTGAGATATGTTTTGGTATATTGTAATTCAGGAGGGTTTTTAGTGGATATGCTTGAGTCATTCGGCGAGTCATGTTAGTGCGTAACTGCATTTTCCCTACCTGTACAGAATTTTAGGGCTCTAATGACCTCGATGTCGACGAGCCGTAAAGCCCCACAAAAAAAATTCATGCATTTTGTAACAATGCAAAATACCCGTTTTTTGAAAACCCAAAATTCATCACCTCGGAATTTAAAAAGATGTATTTGTTGTCTATACACTCATTAACTACACGAATACGAATTTCTAGTTCTATATGAAAATTAGTTTTCGATCCATGTCTGATTGAAATGTGCAATGTCCGGTGAAAATCAGCTGTGTTTTGAATATTTTGGGGTCTATAACGGAAAAGCCGAAAAGTAAAAAATACTAGAAATTTCATTGTTTGGATACGCTAATAAACTTTAGGATTGTTACGTTTGCAAATAAAGAAAGCACTTGCAAATAATAGTATGTATGATCACGTGGGAAATAACACACTAAGTTACTCTCCGGAAACAAGCAAGGGACCAACCCATCAATTTCGATCAAGGACCCAAAGGGCAGTCTTAGAGATTATAACCAGTGCACCTAAAATAATTTTTAAAAAATTAGGTTGGAAAGGTCTAAAATTGCAATATTTTTGTTTGATTTGTTATGGAATTACCCCGCGAAGGAACTCAACCCACGTATCACTTGAACGGAAACGTCTGTCCGAAGACGTCCTTTGCCCTTCGTCGACTTGACCTCCACCCTCCAGAGCGTTGCGTGAGTGCTACCTCTCTTTGACTGCGCGCGTGACTCGAGCCTCATCAATTCCACGAGCGAATGGCTCAACTGCCGGCCGACCGACCGACCACAGCCATCGTCGCTGCTGCAGCCGGATCTCCTGTAACAAGAAGAAAGACGTCTGCGCAGCACCTCACTTTAATTCGTCCGAGCATCCGATCTTTTGTGGCATCTACGACTCCGTCGAGGAATCGCCTCGAAAAGTACAATCACGTTAGAGCACGCTACCTCACCATGCTTCGAGTTGGGAGGATTTCGATAAATATCTCTGTCGAGAATCACATCGAGAGAAGGAATTGTGTCCATCAGTTGCTTAGGTGAAATAGAAAACGTATTTACAGGTTCTGAATGTTTTTTTTTCTTCTGAAAACGACTTTCGTATGTTGAACCACGAGTATTTCTTGTCTTTGATTATCGTGAATAAGAACATTACAAAGAGAGGTTGTATTTACTATACTATTCATTTTTGTGGAGATTACTTCTACTTGATCTATTTTCTCGTTTAATTTTGGAAAATAGAACGTTATTCATTTCACGATATACTGATAGGAAACCAGTTAACAAAAGAAAAGCAATGATATCATCTTAATCGGGATATAGTGTTTTCGAATTAGTACACCGGAGACTGCTGCGAGACTTAGGGGCAATGAAGTATTGATCCATTACTGAATATATGATTGTTTATTTTGAAATCCACCAGGAACGCTTACATTAATTTACAACTACTTTATATATCAAACATTTAAAGCGAAAAAAATATAATGAAAAAAGGGACCAATGTGTGTATTATTTTTCTGATGTTAATGATTCATTCTAGAACGGAATTTTGAACAATATTTCTATACTTATATCCCATATATCAATATTTAGTATTTCAGTATACTTATATCCCATATATCAATATTTAGTATTTCAGTATACTTATATCCCATATATCAATATTAAAATTATTCTTATGCTAATGAATTAAGTGGTTTAAAAGAATAGAACATGAAAGTTTTTGCTCTAGCTATACTAACATTGATCCTACTGATGGCTTGACTTTCTAAATTCACTTCTCATATACCTTTCATTTTAACAAACATTATTGCACAGCTTTTCTGAAAAGTGTACATTAAAAGAGTTTCAGCTCTTTGTTTTCGATTTTCATTGACAAAACCTGCAGTTTTAGTTAGAAATATATAAATGATGAAAATGTAAGAGTAACATTCCATTCTCTTCAATAGCGGAAAGACGAACAAAGTTCACTCCATTTTGATGGATGTTTCAAATTACAGGATGTTTCAATTTTTACGTCATATCCGCGTAATATAATATTTATTACGTAAGATAATTAAGATTTAAGAAGCTTGAACTGTAATGATACTGCATTTTTAAATATTGTTATTTAAGCATCAACGTACCAGTGTAAACGAAACTTAATTCGATACGTCTTTTTATAACTTTCACATCCTCCACTATTGTTTATTCTGAACAACGAGAACCATTCTCTCTTAAGTTATATTGCATTATTTCATAATGAAAACATCCCCTTCTCATAAATTCTCCTCTTTCCGACCGCTTGCTTTAAAAGACCGAGTATTTTAGAAAATAAAATAAGAAATAAATTTTATAGTGCATTAACTGTGATGCAAATAGATACTAAGTGTCTGAGGGGAAAGGAGTCCGAACATCATTGTTCCTCCCCTTTGCTGTTTATGCAAACGGTTTTATGGGACCAACCCGAAAGAAAGCCCTTCAAATATGTTTTCTTTAGCATGAAATATTTAGTTGAAGAATTGAATAATTTATGAATTTTTCAGTGCACTTTATTTTTCCTGGAGCTGAGGAAGTAAGGAATTTATTGCTGATATTTTCATAAATGTGAGATATAAAGAAATATTTATCGGTACACTCCAGATAAAACTTATTCATTTCTGTTGAAAAATAATATCGTAAAATAAGGAGTAAACATAATTGGGAGCTTATTTTAGAACCTTGGAATAATTGTTTTCGTTTTTAGGGATCACAGTTACAATAATACTCTATTTTTGTGGAGTGATAAATAGAGATCAAAAACCTTTCTCCAGATATTTCATTAAACAAAGTGTTAAATATATTTTTTTAAGTCTAACAATCCCTTATATTTAACAAACTGCATGTCAGTAATTAAAAATAAATAATTTATTCATTGAAATATAACTGAGAATAATTAAGTGATTGTCTTGTAGCATCCCAAAATTGTTATTGACATTGAAGGCATAAATGTATCGCAAAATCTTTTTAAAAACTGTAATGTTCTTTTCAAGACCCCTCAATTGCATTATGTCATTTCACGGCACCACTGAAACAAAATTATCGCGTAGTTTTAATAAGTTCACCGTGAGACCCTATTCTCTTTAACAATACGTTTAACAACGTCAAACACTTCTGTTTATTTAATTTCCAACAAATATTAATTATCCACGTCGATGTTTCAATTTATATAGTTCAGAAATACTTCCCTCTCTGCCAGAGTACTTGATAAACATTGTCACTAGTAATTTCCGAACCAGTGTCTTCCTAAAGGTTATTAGCTATGCAAACGCAGCACTCTCACACTTCCACTCACTACGCACGCCAACACTAAAGCATAAGCTATCACCCGTGCAAACGTATGACACATGCATGATTACATCCGATCCGAAACCCTGTGAGTGCACCCTTTGCGGAAACGAATGCGTTTAATAAACGCTAATTCAAAAGCGACCTTAGAGGGGGTGAGCTTACGTAAGTCTCCGTCCGAATTATAATTGCATTTCGCAAAGTTAATTTTTCAGACCGTCGGTGCCCATCGCGTTGAGTGAGGCTGTGGAATTCGCCAATTTGCAGAGACAAGAGCTCGGCTGCGGCGAAGCCGGCGGATACGACGGAGTTCGAGACGAGAGGTGTGAGGACGCAAAGGTGACGTTCAGGAGAGGATAGTGTTGGGGATAAAGTAGAGATGTGAATCAACGTGGTCGCCCTGACAGATAGCTGATACATCAAAGATGCGACGACCACCGTTAAGAATTCATTGGTTTACAGGATGACAGATGACGTGGAAACGGGCGTATTGGGAAAGGAATAAAAACAATAAAAATCTATCAAACAATAAAAGAAACTAATGAGATGACACTTGAGACAAACCCCTCTAAAAACTAGATTTTGGTAATTAAGGGAACAACAAGAAAATTAAATTGAGCCTTAAAAATTGACGTGACAGTGATTGGGATGATTCGGAATGAGTATAAAAAAGAACACGAGGAGAAGAAAACTTTATAGAGAGAACACCGGAGAAAACGAGGACAGGTCAGATTCATAGATGGAACGCAGGAGAAATTGCGAGCAGGTGGTGCGCGTTGACGTAATCGAAATTTAACGAGTGGAAAGAGAAAGGATATTGGTAAACCAAAAGATTTTCTAATGCAGATATGGCGGAGACGATAATGTTTGTAACTAAAAAAAACAGAATTATATTACTTGTTATATACTTTAAAGAATTGTAATATTAAAATTATGAAATTAATCTCTTTCTTATAATGGCATAAATTCTGGTATACCAGAGTGGTAAAGACAGTCAACAAAGGCCAAATTTGCTGTGGCGTTAATGATAATGACATTAATAGGACCAAGAATAATAATGGGAAAATGCAAAGAATATGGGGATGGTGACTTTTACAATGGTGGTGTTAGTGGCAGCGAGTGTGTTGGAGTTGGTAGTGACAGGAGAGGTGGGAGAGGTGGTCTCGGGGGCGTCGAGTATGTCGCCGGCTGGCACCTCGCCAGGGGTGACATGTGCCACTGCTTGGCCTTGCCAACGCCAGTCGCCAGAGTCTGCCTTCCTTTTTTTTTCTTGCAAGTGGATCTTCTCTCTGAGATGGAGCCTTAGAGAAAAGAAAGCTATTGGATTTCGAGATTTTTTTCCTTGGCTTTGTTTGCTTCCATGGAAATTCACGGCTCTAGCAGATCCTCTGTAATTCTTCTCCAAATCGAATCCTTACACATTTTCTTAATATAGTTATTGTTTAATATTTACTTATACAGAAATAGTTTTTATTACATTTGATAAACCATCGTGTACCCTACATCAGCTTCAAAATCTAGTCGCCTTTTCTGCTGGTTTTAAAGTAAAATTGAATGTTTCGCAGAAAATTGTTTAAATATTAATTCAAAATGTGAAAACGCAATATTCTTAACATGTAACAATATTTTTAAAGAGAAATAATAAAAACAATTCTTGGTGTATTTGATACTGAACAATGGGCTTGAGACATAAGATTTCAGATAATATTATATGTCAAGAATGAAAGTAAATCAAGCAATGGTCTGAATCTCGCCGTATGTCACAAATAAATAAATAAAAACTATCTCTCAGTACGTTTCTTATTGAGAAGAGAGTTCTCAATATTTAAAAAAATCTGGAATATGTCCCACACAACTTTCCAGTCATAACAAGAAGTTCATAGCACAAAAAAATGATACATTGCAAGAAACATGTAAGAAAACGGAAAAACGCTTACAGAAAATAAATGATAAGATAATATAATTATCATACGTAATAGCATATTTAAAAGATAAATCAGTTTAAATATTTGGACATTGATTTAATTAAACGAGCTTTTTTAATATCAATTTAATTATGATTGTAGACGTGAATAATGTATATTAAGTATATTTTTCGTCCCAACCTTATAAAGTACCCTCCTGGACATCATATCTACACATTCAAGTACAGATTGCAAGAATTGTCTTCCACCTTAAACTCTTTGCAATTGACTTAAAAGCTGATCTAAAAAAGGCGCCTAAAAGATAGCGTAATAAACATTCGCTGTATCTAAAAGCAGTGATACTTATGGAAATGTGGAATAGTAATCTGTACGCAGAATTTACTAAATAATCAAAATGTTTAAATCCATTTTTTTATTTTCAATTTTAAGAAACCTTAAGTGGAGCGTGGTGTGTAAATAAAGTCGGCATGAGCTGTCCAGAAATAGGTCTCTAATCTCAAAGCACTCACTTCTCTAGTTTGGTTTGAATCCATTAATTTGTTCGTGAGTTATCGGGGTATCAAAATTCTTAACACACACACACACTCAAACACACACACTCACACAGACATTGGATATCGTCGCCAAAATTTGAAGAAAACAAACTATTCTGGAACCAATTCGTTAGAATCCAAAGAAATCGATTTTTTTGTTCGATTACAATACTTTCCTTGTACATTCTGTTTTAATTGAAAAAGAAAATACTTCTTAAAAGTTGTGAACTAATGAACTATATATAGTGATTTAATAAGAACGCCAACAACAAATAAACTCTGAACATAAAGAAATCCGCACTGTGATATCTTTAAGACCATGACATAAGGCTAATAATTTAATGTATTTTCAAGATTTCTAACTTCTGAAACTACAGATATACAGACAATTTTATTGTTCTTAATATTTTAAATGGAATTTCATATTTTATATTTATAATAATGTTTTTGTCATCTTCAAAATTCTGAATAGCTATAATGCAGTCATTTGCTAACACTGAATACAACTGATGTCTCGCACTAGAAATGAAACGTAGTGTTGTATTCACATTTTAAGTGGTTTTATATTCTGTGTTCTAAATAGTAACGGTTAGGGACAATTTTGTTCGATAATAACTTGTCCGCTAAAATCTCAGGTCGCTTGTTTATATAATTGACTTTGCACTGCTTCAAAGCCGAAGAAAGGTCGAATGCTCAGATACAACATTTATTGAGTTAGAACGGACAGCAAAAGTATAGCGCCACCAATATTTGAATACTTGTGGATTGCGACAAAAAATAGAGAGTATTATCGATGCGCCAGAAGACCTCGTCCCTCTGTGAGACGAGGTCAATATCTTGGAACATAACAAATGTTTAACCACAATTTGTGACTTCTCAGTGAAAACAGCAGTTCTATTTCTTTATCCATTTAGGAAATATTTGTGGTAAACATTCTAATTGAATCATTCTGCTTATTATTCCGTGTATATAAAGACTTGAAAATAATTAAATAAATGCTGTACAAATGAGTTTTGTAATTACCCAGTAATTGAAAAAGGTAACTGTTCTGAAGGCGAAACTTTCGTTCATGAAAGGGATACGTATTATAGAACTGTGTCGTTGTCTCTATCAGTTAGATAGTATGAATATTGTATGTGTATTTCGTTTTCAAATATTAAAAACACTTTCCAGTGATTTTATCTTATGTATCTTAATGGTACGCCAAATATTGTAAAGTTTAGTTATTTAGTATGTACGATGCACGTTGTCCTGGGCTAGTTTTCATAGTTGTGCATCTGCTAAGAAAATCGTGACACCTGTTGTATATAAGAAAGTTCCCGTTATTATTTGCCAAGTTTAAAGCATATGTTTTGCAGACTAATCCAAATGCATTAGTTTCAAACAAGTACTCGTTTTCTTGATGAATTATACATACACTGTACATGTTGATGTCTTACAGAAGAGGAGTGCTGTAATTACATATACAAAACTTTGCTCGTGTTGTAACTGCATTAGACACTATATTGTTTTCGTCTACCTTGATACTGCTGATATTGACCTATAAAATACTTTGAAGTGTACTAGTTTATTCAATAAGATTCACAAATATGTTATTCAACCTATATTAAGATTATACTCAGGTGTTGATAAATAATTAAAAGAATATTTATATCTACTTTATATTATTATACTTCAAATATTATACAAGACACAAAGATACGACAAAACAGTTAAACCAACATTTATCATGTGTATCATTTAATAAAAATATAAATTGAAGATAAATTATCTGCAACATATCGTAAATTTAATGTAGTTCCTTCGATGTACATCATTTCACAACATTTTAAACACTTATTTTCCTTATATAAACTTAGTATGACAATTCCAATCAATTATGTGGTTATTGGGTAAACATTGTGAAGTGACCACGCTACGGTTATTAGGTGCGAACAATGTCACCTCATAATGTAGTTTATAAAATAAATTGTAAAGATTGCAATGCTTCGTACATTGGACAGGTTAAGCGCTCGTTACAAACGCATTAGAGCACATCAAAGACATTTTAACTCTACTGACCTTATTGTGGTGACTCCACCTTGTGTAGACAATATAACCACATAATGCTCTAGGAATAACATAATTTCACAAAAGATAGAACATTATTTGAAACATTACATTTCTAAACTGATGTTCAATTCAACTACGAGTTTCGGTACGTGTCCAATTTGATCATCATTAATTAAAAACTACGAATACCGTATCATTTGATCTAAGCTCATACCAGATTTGAGAAGTGATTTTCGGATAACCAGAGAGGATTTGTTGGGTCCAGCAAGTAGAATAAATGCTACATTCAGCCTTATTCCTGGTGTAATTCTTTTGTTGACGGAGTCCTTCTGTGGCCATGCACCATTTGGAATGAGTTATAAGTTACGACGCTGTTTTAATGAAACATTCGTCATTGCCACACAAATAAAAGTCTTATTCCTTTATATCTCATACAATTCGAATTTCCAGAAAAACTGAAATGTGAAACCGGGAATCGCATTCTACCATGTACGAAACAACGAGAATGAGTTCATACATTTAATGATATTCACATTTATTTGAATTTGCAATTTTATCAATGAAAATAAAACCTTACAGACTGAAGTAAAATTTAATTTTTCCCTCAAATTGTGATTTGAATGTCAGTATGTGAAATTTGGAAAACAATTTTAGAGTTCTAATATCGATAGTTTATCTCTAAAAATTCAGTTTTCTATACTATTTAATATTTCTCACAGCTTCGTAGGGTTGAGAAATCTGACATTTGATAATAAGAATTCCATGAACTAATGCTTCAACTTCAGAAACAAAACGTTAAAACCACCGCGAGGATACAACTATTTTCTCAGAACAGAAAAACTAATTAAAAGGTTCTTATGGATTTTTTTCAGAGAAAAATTTAGTGACTGAAGCAGTGAACTTCAAATGAATTTAACTTTACATCAAAGATTATGTGCTCAAATTATTTAAGTACATCGTGATTCAAACTACTTATTGGATTTTTCATTTGTTAATTTTATCATCTAAGTTTTGGTTGGAGTACTGTCAATATTTAAAATAGTGATGCGCTGTATGTAAAAAAAATTGAATTATCAGAAATCACCAATTTAGAAATTATTTATTTCATATTTATAAAGTATAGGTACCATACACATTGTAAATGGGAAATTTCGTTTTGAATTTGAATAAAAAACTGGAATTATTATAACAAATTTGCGCCAACTTAACACGTTATAATAAATACAGCTTGTAACAAAAACCGAGAAAAAAAGTGAGAGGTTATGAAGTCGAGATTTTGACTAGGAACAGAGAACGCTGAGTTTGGAACACGTCCACCCATTTGTCTCCTGGGGCGTTCAACAGCTAATACTTTCTCCTAGATCAAAGAGCTTTGCTCTCACTGCGCTGCTCAGTGAAACACTTTTTCAAAAAGGGAACAGTGCCTGGAACAGTAAGGCAATTTCAGACCGAACCTTTGATCGCTTTCTATACTGTGGTTCGTTTGCGTCAATTTCATTTGTATTTTCAAAAAGTTTTGGAAAAATGTACTGGACTGCTCCTTTTGTTGAATGCATTGGTACTGTTTTATTTTCATCGGATAATCTCTCTTTCCTTTAAACCTGGAAATAATAGTCCGAAAGGAATATTTCGTTCATAGAGAATTGTATGAATAATTCTCGTAGAATTACATGGTGCTCCTGATTTTTCTTTAAAATTTGCAAGAAATATACTTTGCAAATGAAATGAATGCTGTACATCATTCAATTGTGAAAGGTATGGAAACGAGAGAGGAGAGCTACCGGGATAGATGGAAGAGAATGTTTTGCTTCGTATAAATCTGAAAAAAAAAACTTTCATGTTAATTTTTTTAAATAGTGTTTTACAATCTGACTGAAACGGCTATTTTCAAGTTCCTTGCAAAGTAGTGGGGTTGACAAACTGAATGTGTTACGTGTACCAATATGTTCATAATTAATTATTAATTAGAGTCATTAATAGTTATTAGGTTAAAACTAGTTTAGGATATTAAAATAAAATGACCTAATTCATTCAACAGACACCGTATTTAGAAATGAATGATAAAACAATTATAACTATTTTACTATCAAAAACAGAAATTTACTCTTAATTATCATTAGATTATCATCTTCATTGTATATGATATATCAAATATTTTTGACCAAAGTATTTTATTGAAAGATTTAAATAATAAATTTTATTGAAAGATTTAATTACTGTATCATTCAAATAAAATGATTGTATATATATGATATTTTTGTAACTATTCCAACGGGCTGCGTCCGAATTCTCATTCATTTAGCCCCATTAAATTCACGCGTAAAGAAAACATTTAACTCGAAGTTAGGCTCTGATTTAGATCTTGAAGTTAACTCTAAAACTCTGCGTAAACTGTGGGCGACTTCCAACATTTTCTTAGAAGGAGGTTAGGTATCCCAAGGACCGTATATCTCAGCGCGAGCCAGGGAATCCTAATATGTCAGAGAACACACCCCTTCCAAGGGTAGGAATAGCAGCTCAACCGCTGGAAGGGGATGTCCGGGGTGAGTCATGTGGGGTTAGAATGAAGCTCTCGCCGGGAATGGAGGTGCTTTAATCCGCAGACGCGCATGGTCGCGTGTTGATTTACGAACTAGAAACGTCACTACTAAGCGATCAGCGTATGAGATTCAATCAAGAAGACACATTTTCACTTTACCGGTGTTGAATAAGGCGTGAGAGATAAGAAGACACATATATATGTCAAGATAAGGAGCTTTTCTTATAGTGCTAGTGGCTTTCAACGTCTTCACTTTTGTCAATAAGAGCATTAATTTTCCTGCTGTACTAAGAAGTAACACCTCTTATTTAGTGATGATAATATTCGACATTATCTTCGAATTATTCATAGCATTGTAAATTGCAAGATCAATCTGTCCCTCAACAGACCCTGAGGAATGCCCATGCATTTCCCGGAGGATAGAGCTCCGTAACTACTTAGCCTGTTAGTTAGTACATGTGACCAGCATCACGCTCCGGTCGCATTGACTCACATGATAAACGCTGCACTTCATTTACATCAGAGTCAGTCTGGGCATTGTGGTATGAGTAAAAATCCTGTACTTAACGGGAGTTTGAAGTACTGACGTCGAATTACCAGTTAACTGTTCTACCTACTGACTTCCTGGCATAGTAAATACTAAAAGAACATTGCAAAGTTAATCCCATCAATTTTTGACCCTTGACGGAAAACTAGAAAGTTGAATCCTTCCCCGCAATTTTCTTTGAAATGTCCGATTAGAATCAAAAGAAAAACTACTTTTATATACTCAGCCACTATCACAGTTCACGCAGTATTAGATACCATAAATCGTTCAAAATTACTCTAAATCTGCATTTTCAGAAATTCAGAATTGAAATATATGATAAGATCTCAATGGTTGAATTTGTAGAAAATGATATGACTGATGTCTGTGATGTGTAAATATCGTGTGTTGTTTTTTAGAATCCATTCCTAATATATTTTACATTGCGTCTTAGTAGCCGATATACCAAGGATAATATTACTGCATGTAAATGTACTTACTGTATTGTATACTTTTGAATTAATTCCACTGCTGATAATAATTATTAATATATTCTGAAATAAAGTTTTGATATTGTTAGACATCAATTTACGTATATACATTACATATAAAGATATAATATGTTTTGTAACGAAAGTAATATTTTAAATTTATATATTTGAAGCGATATTATTAAGTACTTTGTCTATTATTATCTACGAGGAAACGTTGAGCAAATGTAATAGTGACTGGGAACTATAACTAAATTCATGCGTACGTTTATCACCGAGGAACAACGACCAAAATTGCGTTATTTCGTTCCTCGTTTTTTCTCGCCAAACTTCTAACAGCATTAAGGGATGTCTGAAGGATATTCCTTAAGCATCATATATTGTTGTTCTCCATCTTCTCTCTTATCTCCTCCCTCAAGTTTACTCTCGAAGTTTGGTTTCCTTCTGAGTAATGGATGCAAGAAAATAATATTCATATGAGCGCACAGCGTTTCACTACTTTTCCTCGTAAAATACATCTGCCTGTTAAGTTGATTCACTCGTATTTTTCAGGTTTATTTCACAAATACGTCTGGTTACCTCGAGGTGAGTGTAGATAAATCATAATAATTTGGAAGGCACAGAAAAGTATAATTGTGCGATATATTTACATAAGTGAAATAGTTTTCAAAGAAACCATACGGTGCTGAACTACAGAAAAGGTGTATATCAAATATATTTTCTGTTTATTCTTCCTTTCTACTTATCATATTTCCATTACAAGGATCATTCTAAAGAAGATTGTAATAATTATGTGTTTTGAAAATAGGTAACAATACTATTACCCAATGATACAATTTTAATATTTTTTACTTAGGAGCTGTAAAATTGTATTTTTCACTATTCACAATAATTGTGTCAATTTCACGATGAAAATTTACTCATTTATTTGTTTTTTGATTTGTTTATTAATTTTTGCTCAAAGAAAGATACCTGAAACTCAACTGGCCAAGTTTTTAAAACAGCTACTCTTATTTTTAATTGTTTGAAAATTAGGTCTAGAGAAGTTGTATATAATTGTTCTCGGAACATAATCTCTCAGTTGTTTCTCTTTGGAAATTTGCCATTTTAATAAGTTTTGAAAACCCTCTATAAACGACTCTTGAAAGGATAAAGGAATGATAATTGCTATGTAGAAAATCCTCTTGGTCGCTAGAATTTATGTCGTGAGCTTATTACTGTAATTAGAAAAATAATGAGGCAAAAGAAACAAACAGCTACAAAAAATAAAATAGTCCTACATTTTTATCATTATCGTGTTAGAAACCCGTCTCTAGCATGCGCATAGCCCTGGCGTGATGCCAATTATGATAATGCCTGCTTTATACATGAGAAGAACAAGACCGTTACGAGAACTCCTTACATTTTATAGGTTTCCAATGTTTTCACAACAAATGTAGTTTATCTTTCAGAAATGGAAATGTCGTCGTTCATTTTATTCACTGCTATTCTTCGTTAAACACACACGTGTATGATTTCCTTTATCCAGTTGTTTTTCAATCCAATTAACAAATGCATTTTCGTTAAAAATGTTTTAGAAGTATTTACTCGAAAAAAGGGAGGGTATGATGAATGTTCCGCAGATAGATGTCATAAATACTAGCTGATTACCCCGTGTTGTCCGGGATTTCTTATACCAACCGCTTTTTACCCAGGAAAAAATATAATCTATCTATATTGTAAGATCAAAATACTTTTACTTACTGGTTTTTTAAAACATTAATAATGCATATTAATTTTACAAATTCATAATAATACAGGCGGTAGCGCTGCTGCACCATTTCAATAAAACGTTTGTAAATTTTTTTTTCGATAATTTTAGTTATACTTTGTAGATAGACATATGCCGTCGCGGACGTTTTTGTAACACTTTTTGAGGCAAAAAATATTGCTATTCATAGTTGTTACTTATTTCTAACCGTTTATGCAGCGTAAGCGTATATAACTTTCGTTTTCCCGATTTTATCGACATTTATTGTAACATACCATTTGTATCTTTCTTGCAACACATATAAAAAAAAGTTAGCCAATGTTCATACTGGACATCTAAACTATCTCTTTCCAAATTCGATCACGATCGGTTCCGTTGTTTAGTCGTGATCAGGTAACAAACAAACAGACACACTTTCGCGTTACGCATTTATCTAACAAGACTATTTTAATGTCCTGAATAACAGTGTAGGCACCCGATGGGTTACGTGTAGTCAAGTGGTCTCAGTGTTGCATTTACTAATCAAATAATGAGGAAGAATCTCGGAATTCTATAGGAACAGTCACAGCAAATATTGACAATTGTATTATTGACAGCAAGCATATGATTTTTTTATTTGTTATACTCGGATATTTCACATCCATTCTTTTTTTTAAATTGGGGCGTTAAGGCTTGCCAACGTCTAGATCATTAGTGTCCTTGCAGATGAAAAAAAGCAGTTTCACACCATAGGGGAGAGGTGACTTGACTCTTCCCCGTATGTGGGACTCGCCGAATATCTCGACCATGCTCACTAAAATCCCTCCTGAATCCACCAAATATCTAAGCACAAAGATGATTGGAAAGGAAAGACAACAGGTGCCTAATACATTATATTAAGAAAATAAAATAAATTCTGTAAACTCCAAATTTCCAAAAAAGAAAAAAAAAAAAAAAAAAGGAAAATAAAGAATGAAAAAAAGAAGAAATGTAAATAAATAAATAATTTTAATTGTCAAAGAAGTAGTTTCAAGCTGCGTATTTCCACGCGTGTGATAATAAACTAAGGAAAGAAGAAAGCAAATTTAGGCCCTCCCGAGAACTTGTGGGAGGAGCCCCGATCTATTTATGAAATTCAATAACTTATTAACGTGATCCGTTTCATTTCCGAGAATAGTTGGTAAATCTGCAGCCAGACAAATGTTTCACCGTATTCTAGTGTATTTTCTGCAATCATTTAGTGGTTGATGCGTTATCGAAGAAGAGTTACACTTCTCACATATTGGTTGATCAAGTTGCAAAAGATACCGATGAGTGAAAAGACAATGTCCTATGACGGATAAATAAGACCTCGCGTCAGGCTGACCTACAGGTACTGCTCCACGACTTTACGGAGGAATTGATAAGTCGGAGCTTATTCCCTTCAACAGCACACCACTCATTGTACCATTCTCTCAGTAACCTTGTCTAAAGGGAATTTACGATGTCCCCTTTTCGAATCGTGGAGAAATTCACGCGATTCTTGAGGCATGCCGCCTTCGCGGAGAAACACATCCATTCTCATGTAAGTTCCTCACTTAACTCTGTGACGATTTGGGAGTGGTAGTGAACAAGAGAAATAGTTTTGATACACATTTAACAAACATTCAAACGAAATAATACTTATTATGTCCTATTACATGCTGTATTTTCTATGAGCATAAATTCGAAGAAAAACGTTAGTAATTTTTGCTAAGAAAACCTGAAATATCTTTTTGAAGTATACTTCACATTTAAGTTACCGAATTTTCTATCATGTAAATTTGTACATCAACTCTAAGCTAATTCGATAGTATGAAATGAAATAACTCATCTATTCAGTCGTATCGACACACACGCTGGTGTACGAATGCACAAGGTGATCACTGTACTTCGCAAATGAGAAAATACCTTTGGTACCAGGAACTAAACTACTGAGAAACCATCACAATAAATTAACAGGTCCTGTTACAAAACCAAAAAAATGCAAAAAAACAACAAAGACAACAAGAAACAAAGATTGTGGGTGAAGGAAGCTTCCACTGATATCACACTAAAGAAGTCTCTCGAACGAAACTGGTCGATTATTTCCTCTTTAAACGCAGCTTTTATCGAGATTGTGGATTTATTCTATCCTACGAATTTGAGCATTTATAAGTTGCCAACGCGATGACGTGGCCCTTCAAAACAATAAAAATTAATACTTGGACATTCCTCTCACAAATAACTATTCATTTCAATGTGATCCCTTAGTTCATAGAAGCTTTAAAAAATCATTTCTCTTGTAATTTGTTACACTGCGTACTCTGAGCTTGATTTTTTAAATTCTTACTGTAAATAAAAAATAAATATTTCTTTATATCGTAGTTAACACAACTTAAAGAATAGCAATGTGTATGGTGGGAGCTACACTTAGCTCCTCATTCATTATTTTAAAAGTTTCCTTTATTTTGGACAATATATTTGTGTTGTTAAATTCAAAAATAGATATTCAAATATACGTTCCACGTATATGAACTTATAAAAACAAACTATAAGGAGCTATGACGAATTCTAAACAAGCGCGATAAAAAGATAAAAGATCTGTATTTTCTACCAATCAAAATTAACGTTCTAATTGAAGAAGTAGACATAATATCGAAGTTGATTCTTATGGAAGTAAATTTTTAATTCGTGTAATATTGCAAAACACTGATTCCATTTAAATTCGAATTGAGATCTGAATTTACGCCTTTACTTTCATTAAAGAAATGAATTCTTAAGGGAAAAAGAGTATTATAGATAATTAATGAGACAAAAAATCAAATTATGGCGATATTTCATGTAAATGTAGCAATAATCGAAAATTTCTCTCTATATTGGAATACCCACATAGATACAAGAAATGCAAATTTTGAAGATCAGACGATGTACTAGCAAAATACCGGATGAGGGATGTTTATATAACACGGTGGGAATCTTCAGTCAATATTTTTGCTTCCAAAAATCCTTTACTATGTTCTTCTTTGTAGTATTAATGTATGCACTCTTGAGAATACTACAGCGGCTTTAGTGCCCAAGGAATAAATATAAGGAAAATAATTTATAAGTTCACTAATAATTTTGATCTTCATTCCCGTTTGGGAACAACAATATTTAATACGACAAAAAGTCAATTGTACATTATTTTACACAATCCACCCAAATTTGTTACAATCGAAAATATTGAGGTTCTTAAAGAGTTAGTTCCCAGTTTATTTTAGAAAATAACGTGTACATATCAGATGTAAAAAGGTAATACATATTAAATACCATATTCTGGTGCGTTTATCGTTTACAAAACACTCATTATACACTTTCAACATTCTTTATCCTATAAAAATTTGAATGATATGTCTACTACGACCTGTCTAAAAGAAATGGCTTTTCTAGGAAGCTGCTAATTTAATTGCTCCCCGATGGAAGACGCATCTTCGACAGCAATTCACGTGAGCACTCCGCACACAAACCTTTGCAACCTTCGCGTGGTGGAGTTCAACTCGTGTGAAAACTGCAACAATAGAACGGGCGTTTGAAAGCCTTTTGTATTCGTAGTTGATCGCGCAGAAATCCCCGAGGCGGTCCGCAAAGTGCAGGTTAGTTCGTCTTGCTGCCGCAAGAACGCGTTTCACGCCAAGGGCGTTCGTTCTTTTCTTGCCTTTTGACACGCCGCGTCGTTTCTACAACAGTTGGCAGTTGGAAAGTTTGACGGCTCTCGTGAAAAGCAACAAAAGATCCCTCCACCAGCATCAGAGCGATTTGAGCAATTCACGAGCGGCGACTCGACGGAATTGAAAACGGCGACGAGAAATTCAATTCGCGCACCAAGTGTGAATTAATGTCTCCTCAAGCTTTGCATTCTCCTTCGCAACGAGTAGCGTTTCTACTAGTTCATAAATGTTAATTCGGGGATTTATTTCCTCTATTAAGGTCATGATTATGTGTGTGATATAATTAAATGTTGTTCCGCAAAGAATGTGAATTACGAATGAATCACAAACACGACTCGTACACATGATGGAGTTGTAATTAATTACTGAAATAATTGTCTATATGTTGTTGGTATTTATGAAGTTATTTGAAGCACATAACAGATAAAACGATCCATGTACTTATAAATTTGTCCATGTTTTGGTTTATCATTAGCAGATTTTACAATTAATTAGATTCAAATTCATTGTCTCTTCTATAGCATATTGTATGTAGATAATTAACTGCAGAGAATATAAGTCGTCAGACAATGCAAAGCTTTCGGGATTATAGCTAATGATTGAAATCATGGATGAGATTTTTCACCCTGTAATTTACTTTCGATTCTCATTGTGAAGTAGCACCATTTTTATTAACTTATATTAGCGTACTTGCTGCCAAAGACAAATTAATGTTCACAGCGCTGGAATGTGTGCAAAGAAATCATGGTGATAATTACAATAGTTTTGTTGTAAAATATGCCACGTAATAATGGTCCAGAAAGAAACAAGCGAGATAGAAACAATTCTGAGCCATCGTAAACGGTTTATACATTTTGATAAAATTAACAGAAACTTAAGTTTCAGCACAAAACAAAAATTTAAAAATATATAAGTCCTTGTATTTGTTTCGTTCAAGGAAACTAAAGTTAGTCATATTTGTAAGGCATTAAGTGATATATTGAAATAAGAAATCTCATATTTCATAGTGACATTTTAATAGTTACGATTTACAAATATTATTTTCCGAACAATCTCTAATTTGATAATCATACTTAATTCTGAGATAACGTTTTTTGCGTTTTATTAAATTTCTTATTATGTTAATATTATAAGATGTACTGAAGTATTTTATTCGTATCTTCGGAGTGTGATGAAATGTGAAATCCGCCTCTGTCTTAGGGCCCTTGATCGGAATTGATGGGATGGTCCCTTGCTTGCTTCCGGAGAGTAAATTAGTTTACTTTTCTCCACGTGGTCATACGCAGCTTGTAACTGCTTTTTTGACAATAAATTTATCATTTGGAGTACCAGATAACGTTTTACCAGACATGAAACACTGGTCTTGAGTATATGAAAATGCCATGACCAGCCGGAAGGTTTATACGCTTGTTCCTGAATACCACCTCCACGACCGTCGCGTCGCGTCGTGTCGTCCCGTCGTCTTCACACTTCCCCCTTCTCCCTTCCCCCCTCGCGAAACTACCATCGGCCGCTGCCACCACCCGCCACCCTAAGCGGCGCTAGCAGAAATAGCGTATCGTACTTAGGGAAAGTAAACAAGACGCGGTGTGTGCCGAGTCCTTTCATTAATCCCGCGAGCGCAAAGCCGTAAATCCTGCTGACATCGTGCCTCTAATACCACGCCCACGCCCGCTACCATCCCATCCTCATACTTCTATCCTCGGGACCACGTTCCCGCTTCCAGCTTCACCTCTGCTCTTCCCTTCGCGATACAGCCCCTTGCCCTTTTCTCCCCCTTCCATTTTCTTCGTCTTCGCGCTCACCGCCGATTGCTTGAGCCATCTGCACACTCGCGATCTCTTGGGGAATTTCCTTGGCGCGGAACAATGTTGCCAGGCGTGATTAAAATACTACTTGGTCATCGCTTACAATGTAAACTAAGTGGCGTTTCTTTCTTACTCCTGAGTGTTCTTCCAATCTTGAAAATGTTTGTTTCTACATTGCATCAAAAAAAAGCTTACTTATTATATTTCGTATATATTCGTACGTATAAAGAAAAAAATACGGAAGGGGTATTGCATTTGTAAATAAACTGTGATTTTTTAAACAGTTGTATTATAATAATGTCAACGTTTTATCTCATAGAAGAAACACTGTTTACACATTGACAAGAACATAATAAAATCCTTATAGAAAAGTCTTCTTTTTTTTTGATGGTAGGTTGCGCTCCAAATTAAAGCTGCACGGTCGCGCTTCGCCAAGATTATGAGCAACAGAAGAACAGTTTTTTTTGAGGGACACGAAAGGGTTCGCGACGTCCGGGATGTTTCTTCTGTTTATGATCAGGACAAAGAAGGATGTGGGATGTCAGGACAAGGGAGAGCTCTAGGATATATAAGACAGGATGTTGTGGAACGCACTTTGTCTTGCCCCTTGTAGGGACTAGTCCGGTTAGTGACACCCTACCTGTACTCGTATACTACCACCGGCATAGCTTTCTACATTATTGGGGCAAGCAAATCCACACGGAAAGAGTTACGTTTAGGTGGCGATCCCTGGGAGGTATTTTTTTTATACTACAATGAACATTGTATCAATTTTATATTTTTCTATCGTGAAAGACGGTAAAGAATTTGGTGCGCTGACAGACAGTAGTGTACTAAGGGTGGGGTGGAGAGCTTGGTTCACCTAGAGCCTCATCCGGTGAGAGACACAAAAATTGTACCATCACGTAAATTGTAACTTAAATGTGCCATGAAACATTATATATTAAAATATATAATAGCTGAACTTAATATTAAATCCAACGTATTTCTATTAGCTTTTATTTTCAAATTCACTGGTAAATTTGTTATGTACATGTAGCCATGTAAACACTTTTGTATGTTGCTTGAATATGTAGGCCTCCGAGATGAATTCCATTACTAACATTTGTTGTACTGCTGACAGACAGGTTCACATTTCATTGTTTTCCATTATAATTCTGAACCTTGATAGTATTTTTTATTATTATTGTAGATTACGTGTCTCATCATGTTCCTTTACTTTATAGATAGGTATATTTGAATATTGGATGTTTTATGATGTAATATTATCGCAGAATCTATGCCATTAGTTATCCTGTTCTTGTGTTTGAACCATTAATTTGAAACATAATCTTGCATGAAATAACTGACTCGTGAAATCTACATTACGCACACCAAAATTTATCTTGGATTTTTTTGAGTTAATTTCGATTCATTATGTTCTCGGCACATAAGTCAATAAACACAACGAATTTCTTGAATGAAGTAAATTAAGTAAATAATGCTAATATGTGAGTACTTATGGTCAAATTGTATTCTCAAATGATTGGTTATTTAACAAACGCGATCTTTAATGTTCCTATAGTTGATCTTTAATGTTATTAACTTTTCTACAAATACTTAAGTTTATCTGCGTTAATTTCTCATAACCAGGCCATGAAGGTTAATGTTGTTTCTAACCAATAAGAAATAATCAACTAGATCAATGATGACTGTTTAAGCCAGACGAGAGAAAAATAAATTGGATTCAAAAGAGAAATATAGACAGATAAATAACCAACTATTGAAATGTTTTAAAGTTAACATATTAGTTCGCCTCAGTATATCTTGTCAACTATAACTAATAAATAAAAGAAATTGTTATGTTTATAGAAAATTAGCCCAAAATGTTCTCAATGATTGAAAATATTATAATTGAATTAAAACATTCAGTAACAATAATGATAAATAAAAGTCAAATTACATTTATCATGTCAAATGTAATACTAATATAAACAAGAAAACAAAAACAATATCTAACGTAAAAGAAATATTTTCACATTTTTATTGACGAATATAATTCTATGTAATTGAATTACGTGACAAAAGTACGAATGATTATTCCACAAGTAGTTAGGTGGTGTGTTCATGCGTATCTAAATTTGTCGTATTCAACTTAACGTGATATCATAATCCATCTAATCACGCCTCAATTAATTACCAATGCAATCCATCTCATCATTCTCTAATTTCTCCCTACATTATCATCCCGACTATTCTACATTATCGACACTGTTTAATCACCGCGTGTTATCAGGTATCATTACATCAAATTGTGTCCAGAATATCTATTAATCCTTCACCTATTTTTAATTAAATGCTCATCTTTATGTTTAGTTTAAATGTTTCAATTTTTTATCATAATTTATTACTTAATGTTAATTTGGATTGTTTGGGATATATTAATTTTGGTGTAAGGATTTTATATTCCCTCGCGTACGGCATCGAACAATTAACTTTTAAAATAATTAGTACCTCACAACTTATATAAACCTCTTATCTTTCGTTTAAAATTCATAATAATTCATCATCAATTTTTGTTGTACATAATAAGTTAATGTGCACTTAATCGCGCCTACTATTCACTTTTTACATGTAAATCCATCTTTTTCTCGAAGGAAGGAGACTTATATTCTTCTCCTTGGGCATTTCTTATCCTTTTATCACAATCGTTTGAATGGTTTAATAGATTTTGAGGATCGGATAACAAATGACAGCTTTAAGCGCAGACCTATTTCGTGGTGAATAAATCAACAACATATTTAGAATTATCCACGTAGAATTAAATGTGGGGATGTGAACTAAGACTTCAATTTTGAACTCATAAAACTATTCGCATACGGATCTGATATTTATTTTCTGATGGTCGTTAGCGCGTTTTAATTTTTCGAAGATGACTATAACAAAGTCTGTGTTTGGTGTTGAGATTTTAAAAATATTTTTTGGTTAATTTCTTTAGGTGCTGCAACGTTCAGGACATCTCACTGATAACCGTGTGCCTTTCTGTATCAAATATTATTTCAGAATTAATTTTATTATTTATTTCGTGACATACCTTTTCATGCACGGAGATTTAGGCCATCTGGCTTTCTCTCCCAAATAATCACATTATTTGGACGAAGGAATTGGGACGGAGAGGTTGAGTTCCCGGGAAAATTTACGTACTGGAACGATTTTTACGTCGAGAAGGTGAGGGGAAACCCTACCGGAAAACCTCACCCTGTTTGACGGTGCGGGAATTGAACTTTTGCTCTTCCGCTCAGCAGTAAGAAGGGGGTGAAGACGCAAATGTCCGATTAGGAAACCCTGTCTGAACTTCTTGATCAATAATGCATATGAACTCCGATTGTCTGATTGGTTGGTGTGTGTTTATGGTATAATTTTGATTTGATGGTATTAAAACATCGTAAAGCTTCGTGACTTGCTCGACAAAGACATTTGCGTCGGACGTCTTGTAGTTTTACGATCACGTTGCATGTCTTGTCGTGAAGGAGGTTTGCCGCAAGACTGATCTGTAGCGGTAAAACGTAACTTGCAAAGCTGAGCAATGGGGTGGGTTTAGTTTCAGCTGCGCCATCGCACGCTGCGCTCAAGACTGAAACACAAAGGTTTTTAAAAGTTTCGCTGGCACGTAGTTGCTCTTTCCGAAATGGGCGAGATGGATATTGCGACGTACGATATAAAATGAAATAGATTTTCATTGTATGAGGAACAATATTTCATTCATAATTATAGTGGTTCTGTCATACTAACAGGAATCACAGGTAAAGCTGGATATTGCAAATTAATAAAATCACAGATAAGAGACATAGGCGTCTAAAATTTAGAGATGTATTATTTTTCATTTGAGGATACGTACTGATAATTTGGAAGGACAAGAGAGAGGGAAAATTTTTTTTATTCTTGAGATGTAGTATACTCGTATAAAACACATTTAAATATTTATGTTCATTTCATGCAAACATGTAAACAAATAAGTATATGTACTTCAGTGATTCAGGGTACGATCAGATTCGGTGTTCAAAAATAAAAATCCATTCTTTCAGTCAACATCTCGAATTTACTAAAAATTCATCAGAACTTTTAAAAGTATATTAATAATTGTTTTAAGGATTGAGATGACATATTTTACAATATAACAATTTGTGAATAAATTTTTTGAAATTTGTTATGTCAATACTCTTATTTTCTTAACATCTCCTCTCCATCATTTTTCTTTCTTGACCATCATTTTACACAACAAGAATTTCATACTACAACGGTTGAGTTTATATTATTGGATACTTATAAGTATATGCGAAGTAAGGTTGATCGTTATTTCCATCATATCATCAGATGATTGATTCCCAATAAAAGTGTGACGTGAAATGGGAAGAATAAAAAAGTACTTTATTCTTATTTCCGATTTTGCTTTAATCGTGGACTTTTCTTTGCCAATGTAGCAATTTTAACACAAATAATAATTATGGTAAATTTCCTGCTCTGGCAGACGCTTAGCCCCGATAATGTAAGGACGCGACTTTGAAATATTGAGTTTCATGCCACTTATCTAAAACTGCTCAAATTAATAATCTGTACTGATGTTTATTCATTAATTAACTTTTTTAATTCATCATTTATTGATATTTATTTATCGTATGCATTGCAGTATAGTCAAGGGGAGCTTTTTTATTCTCTTTTCTTTTTATCTTTTGCGTGTGCCTCCGCAATTTTCTGCCTCGATTTCACAAGCTCGTATATCTCGCAATGTTGTGATAGCGTCTGACTTTCCCTCCTCTCTTCTCCTCACATCTCCTCCTCCTTGGTTTCTTGAGCTTTTGGCAGCGACCGTCTCTGGCTCATCCTTTCCTCCAACTCCAAACGTTTTAACCCTTCCTCCGAGACACTTCTAGCGCCCTCTAGTTTTGTTAGAAGATCGTTCATCTTTCATGCCACGTTTGCGTTTTCCTTCCGCCAATGGTATTTCTAATAACGTGCGTACACTCCATTGAAAATCCATCACAATTTCTGTTACTTCCTGCCTGCGGGTTGAATTGCTTTTGAAGTTACTACTAAGGCATTCTCTTCGGACTTATTGATGGTGGATCATAAGAACATTCCTCCCATTTCTTTCTTTCCTCTTACGCTTATTGTCATATCACTAATATTTTGTTTCTGATATCATCTCGGAAGTCATAAATTTCAGCTACGATCTCTGTGGTTCCGGTGAATGGTTACAACGATGAAGTAGATGATACTGTCATTTAAAAATTGTCCTCTTTATAAGGTATACATTCTTTCATTTCAAATGCGTATTGAAAGTAACAATATGCTAAAATTGTTCATGTTGAGGTCGGATATCTTGGGATCGACTCTGGACTCGTCATTTTCATCTGACTGCAGTTATTGCATGGTTCATATTTCAATGTGGTCATTATATTCTTCAGCATCATGCTTAGAAAATGTTTAATACGAGTTTTATAATTTATATTTTTTTCATTTGTTCCCACTGTTGTTTCTCGTACGGTTACTCATGTGTATTGGGCCTACTCCAATTATGCCCATATCCATAGTTTCCGTCCCAGTCTGCTCGTTCACGCGCCCTACCCTCTGGACGGCATAGCGGTATCCTAGCATCACTCCTACCCATTGTTCCCTTGTCTGCTATTCAACCACGAAACAGCACATGCCAGAAGGACGTCTGCAACCTCCAATTCAGTGAAAGCACCGCCTCGAATGCAACCGCTCAATACTACGATTTCGTTACTATTCCTTTCTGTTCATTTTCACTTCTTCATGGATGACGGACAAAGAATAAACAACATTAACCTCTTTTTTATTCATTTCCTGAATTTATCTTGATTCCTTAGGAGCATTTCTGAGCTCGGATTCCATTTCATATCTCTTTTTCCGTCATCTTTATTTTCCGTTATCCTTCCTTGAAGGGTATGCTTAACAGTCGGAAAATATCGTATCAAAGTTTCTAAACCTCCTTACCTACATTGCTCGTAGAATGTTGCCTCAATTATTGAACTTTTGGATGAGAAGCTTTTCTACTGAGTGCCCGAGAAGTACGCAACTTCAATCTTTTAATTGGCGTTTTGAGCTTGTTTGCTGGACCCTTAAGAGTCCAACACAAGATTGTAAAAAGTCTACAAAGCTTTTGAAAAGAATGAAATGTTATCTGGAGCAGTTGTATTTCCAACCCAGTCTTTCTCATGTAGAATTACTATATCAACCATTAGTTCGAAAATATTATTTCCTAGTTATTTGTGTGAAAACCCTAGGTCACATAAAATAATTTAAATTGTGGTTATAAATTATGTATATTTTTTTAAATTATCTGTCTAAACTAAATAAAGTTTTCGAGCATATACGAGCCTGGGAGAGTAGAAATTCTCCTAAAATTAGAAGAAGAAACACGCCTCACAACACTGCATCTACGATATCACAATGATAATTTCAAAAGAAACAGAAATATTCGGAACACGCGAGGAATACCAGAGTCCTCTCCCCTCCAGAAATACACATGTATCCCTATTTAGAGCATCCGTATCAATGCTGTGCTGAGACGTTCCCGGTCGCATTCAAGGTCTCCTCGCCACTCGTGTTTTAACTCCCGCCGCCGCGCCGCGCCGCGTCGCTACGACACCTCGCCGCGTTCGCCACAGCGCTCTCTCCTATATCCGCCGCGCCGCGCCGCACCGCACCGCCAACGCTTCCACCCGCAAACAACTGAGTGTCGCCGCCGTTGTTGCCGTCGTCTCGCGTTCTCTGCCTGCCTCACCCTCGGTCACCGCTTTGTCGCGTCCCCTGGTTGCACTCCGGCCGCAGCACGGGTGTTCCCACGCCATGTCCCTCCCTCTTCCTCTACCTTCGTCCTATGTCACGCCGAGAATACTGACACCGTTCTATGCTCGAGTGCATCTGAAGGAAAGGAAGACATTGGGAACGCTATGAAAAGTTTTCTAGAGAATTTAAAATGACATAATAATAATAATCATAATAATAGACATAATATTACTATTAGTTGATTAAAGAAATATCAACTTTTATAACTGAAGTAGCTACTCCTTCCACTAACGAGGGGAATTACAATGGTTTTGAGACAGTCGCTTGTCATTTGCAATTGTTACTGACATGTTTCCTGATTCGGAATGTGACAAAACCCGTCACACTTACTAATACGAAAGGGTTGCATATTTAAAGGCACCTTGCGACTCGAGTGATAATTCGTTAGAATGACGCATCGTTGATTTCGCATGTGTATGCCCTACCCTGTGTCATACGTCGATTGCAGTAAAGTTGTGGGCTTCGTACAGCATAAAAGTCGAAATACTACCACCATCCGTTCTAGGGATAAAAAGGTTTGAACTTGAAGGTGCAAGATGTCATTTTTCTCTATACTTCTTTAAAAATGGGAAAACTGTAAAAGCGATGAAGTTTAACTTAGTTGCTAACATACCGATCAATTCCGCATCTTATTCATGTAAAACATTTTCTCACCGTCACTCAGAGAAGTGATAAGGAGGAAGGGGATGGACACTCCTTCAATGGGGGTGGTTAGATGAAAGTACTTATATTTTTATTCAAATGTACTGCTTGCATCTAATGACACAAAATGCATTGCTTTTTATCACGAATTAACCGGTTTAAACTTGAGAAAATCCCAATTTTCCAAAAGGGGTGAATGTCGAAGGCGATATCAAGCAGTAGGTTTCTTACATTAATGAAAAACACTTAAGTCATGTTCCTTGGACAATCACACAGGTGGGTCTTCAGATGTAGTGGTTTTTTATTCTCAGCTTCTACAGTGGACATTATTGAGTCTGTATTCGTTGGGCTAGAGTTTCAGAAGTGTGATCTTTGTGCTCATTTTTTTCGAATTTTACATTTATTCTCACTCTAAAGGCGTACCAGCGTGAGAAGGGTGGGATAAACATTTTCTAATGATAGAGTGTGTTGATAATACATACGAGCTTTCTCACCCAAATTTTCAATGTGATACGTTTCAAAACAGAGAAGTTATGAAGTGATGTAATTACTGCGCCGCTGATGTTGATGCGCAATTTATTTCAATAGCTTCAGGCGCAAGAGTTCCTTACTTCTGAATGTTGTACACGAACTTATCATTATCAGAGATACATATAACATAAGATAATCATCATTCGTATTATAAAATTGACAAATGTTCATATATAGTAGATATTATAAAACAACAATAAGTGATCTGAATCATGATTACGTTAACTGATCTTAATTAAGAGTACTGTTTCGAAATGCTTCTAGTGATAATAACACTATTGTTATTTTAGTGTGTACATTTTGTTAATTTATTTCACGGCATATTCGTGTACGTACATAAAAGTTTGATGAAGCAGTTTTTTTGTAAATAAATGTTATCTTTTCTAGTACAATTGATACGAATTAGTGTAATTCACATTAAAAATTAAATTTCACAACTCAAATTATATTATAATTTTCATGTGATTTCCTTGTATATTTGAGAGGATGTACGTAATTTGATCCATTCGCATTCTGAGAGTCCTAATTACTTTGGCAGGAGTGACTATTCTTTCCACAGTGGAATGTAAGGGATACGCAGAAAACCCCCACGTTTGCCTGAGTCAGCCCGTGACACAATTCTCTCGTGTAATGTTCCCAACCCCAAATGACAACGAGCGTCGCTGGCAGACGCCGCATACCGCAATCTCGCTGCCATCTCTCCACCTCATCCCTAGTCCTCAACAGACTAAGCCCACAATCATCGCCTACCTCCCCTGAAGCGTACTCTCTCTCTCTCTCTCTCTCTCTCTCTCTCTCTCTCCCTCTTGCACTGTTCACCACCTCGAACGCATGGTCGAGAGCAGTGTTGCAACCAGGCCTCTGGGCAACTAGGTTGCACTGATTAGCATCTGAAAGACCCCGCAGCGGTCTTTGCGGGGGTGGTGGAGGTCGGTTCGCGACATTGGTGATGCCAAGGGCTGAAGTGGAGATAGTGGTCTTCATGAGAGATACTAACAACGGTGAAAGTATTATAAGGGTAATGATGACAGAATAAGTAATTTCCCTTATACCATACAGATAGGGTCAAATATTTACCATATTGATAGATAGTGTCGTTTTGTACTTCAGACACTGTGCTCGGAATGACGATAAGAAGAATGTCGCTAAGGCGATCAAGTAGACGTAACAGTGGGCACCGAGACAGGGAAAGTCAAAGTGACTGATGTATGAGGCCTTATGCTGTAGTACTTAAACGCTCGTGACGGGCCCCCGCTGTCGCCGTCAACGGTTCCGAAAATATCAAAACTGACGCTCCCCATGCATATACAGTTACGACGGCTCTATCCGGCACTTCTGCCCGACGACATTGAAGCTCGGCGGTTGGGCAACGCATCTCTGGACATATTGTCTGGATTGTCTAGCGACAATGATACGCCGTCACGCGCGTATTGGTGCCACATGTAATTATCAACTTGTTCAAGAGTCGGGTAACAGATGTCATGTTAGTTGACTATAATAGTAATAAACAAGGTTGGGTCACTAATCGCGTCAGTTAATTGCTTCATAATCTTAATCTTAACTCTTAATACTTTTAGAAGTTTTTGAACTGATTTTAGGATGCATAATTGGCATACTCCATCTTGTATTTTGTTACCACATTTTTATTATTATACTATTGTAAAAATATGTCCCACTTACCATTTCTAGCTTAACAATACAATAAGTTAATTATATTATTAATATTAACGCTTATTTTATTCCTAATTTAAAGTTTGTCTCACAGACTGCAATAATAATAACTTGGCGGCTTTTGATGTGTTATTGTGAGTCTCCGAGTGAACTGGGAGAACAGCCTCCTCCTGGTAAATGAAGAAAGACAATTTTTTTAATTTTAAGATCATTGATGCAACTTAAGAGCTTTAGACGTAGAATTCTATTCAGAAAAAAATTGCAGCTAGCTGAAACCATTTGTAATCATATAAATTATAATGAAAGATTTAAGGTAGTGAAATTTATGGAGTACTCTAGTAATAACGTGTGGTTATTACTAAGAACTAAGACTAGTTGAGAGATTTAGCATGGGATTTTTAAAATTTGCTTTAAAATATTAATACGTGATGTAAATTAAAAGGAATTATAGGTACAGTACTGAAATTATAAACCAGCCCTCGTAAATATTCTAAGTCCCGCGCTCTTAGCAGTTTGGACTTGTTAGGTTTGCAACGAAACTCCCCTGCGACGGGGACGACCTTGGTTCGATCAATCGTAAGCAAACTTGAAACTGCTTCCATATTTGGCAGACCAATAGAAGACTAGTGCTGGTGAATATATTCCTATTACGTCATTAGGGGAGAAAATGTTTTATTACGCCGATATTAAAGAAATATTTCGTAGTTTTCGTCTTGGACTTCCACAAGAAAATAATATTCTTTATGTTCTTAACATCAATAAACTGTATTATTCTCTATATTAAAATAACATCTCGTGTTGTTGTCTCACAACGCCGTCCTAGGGAATATAAATCAAATTAAACTTCTCCGTAAAAAGATTTGATTCTTACTGTAAAAAAACAACATTGTTTTTATTATAGCATTTGGATATCATCGCAAGATATCGTATGGATTTTTAAAAAATTCGAATCAGGAAATACACATGAATATTCATATAATTTCTGTACTTTATACAGTGGCGTAAAGAACTCAAAGCTCATTGGCATTAAGTGATGTATATTGTCTATCTTCATTTCATATAATTTGCAATTCTTTTATACTATTCATATATGTAAATCAGTATTCAAGAATTATAAAAATCAATTGTATTGTACAAAAACACATCACTTTTAATAAAATATTCCAATGAAATTCAGTTTTATTCATGCAGATTATCTAATTTAATCTCACAATAATACATCGCATTTCAATTATGGGAATATTAAGTAATTTACCAATACAATTTTTTTTCATTTTCTCTTATTTCCTTCTTTATTTTACATTTCATAAGTTCTTTTCTTCTTTCTTTCCTTCTTTCTTTCCCTTCCTTCCCATCCTTCTATCCGTTCCTTCTTTCCTTTCCACTTTCCTTCCTTCTTTCCTTTCTTCTTTCCTTTCTTATTTCCTTTCTTCTTTTTATTTTCTTTCTTTGTATCTTTCGTTCTTTCTTTCTTGTTTTCCTTCCTGTGCACTTATATTAATCAGGGAAAAAATTATAATTCATTCACGTTAATTTCAAAAGGGTACCGATTTTATTCTTCTTAAATACAGAATTCATTTGAAACACATATAATAATAATACAAATTCATTCTTCTTTAAAACGTTAGCATTGATTTTAATAGAAGGGGACGAACATGGTAAGTTAGCTGCATTTTTTACGAGTATTTATTTTTCTACGTACGTATTTATTTTGTGAAGATACACGTATTAATTGGACATTAAGCATAATATTTACAGTAAATTTATTTAGCAGCGAGTCAGTTGACAAGATACATACAAATTTAAATATAAAGTTATTGTAACTAGTTGGTCGCAGTATTCCAGATTCAGGGTCATATTTTTAGAACTTATTTTAAATCTAGAAATTTCTTTTAATTAACATAATTTTTTACAATCAATACAATAGAGAATTACGTATTTTCAGAAGGCGTTGAACAAAAATCTTGTAATCCCATCGAAAACGTGTAGGCGGAGACAAAGTGTGTCATGGCCGAAAATTGGCATGATCCACCTCTCACAACCACTAATGCGCTGTGGGATGTTGTATGTGAAGCGTGGAAGGAAATTGTTACCAGCACAACTTATATCATTGTTAACTCAATCCCTAGGCGGTTGCAAGACGTGATACACTGTGACGTGTATTAGACTCGTTATTAAGTGACCACAGCCTTTCTAAAGGCTCAGGAAATACAAACAAAGAAATGTACAACTGCATGAGAGTTGAATACTTTGCGTAGAAGATGTTTAGTCTTCTAAGTTACAGTGTGAAAGTAAAAACAAAAACAAATAAAAGTTGATTTGAACAAGGTAAATTCACTTCATATTTTCCATCTAACGTGCTGTTACTTTAGCAATGTGCCATACAGCGTGTGTAAAACCTATCGATCTTACGCATTGATTTAGAATTCCAGCACTGTTCGTATCTTTGATATTAATAGTTGGGTTTCAAATTATCATGTATTGGAACTTTTTGTTCCAGGCTATAGAATTCATACACCATATACCATGGCGCTATAGAATTATTTTCCAGGTTTTTCTTTGTACAATGTGACGTGCAAAGAAGTTCCGAAATACATGGGTCTTGCATCATTCCTTTTCTGATCTCAGATTCTTCTTGTTTTCTCGTTCTATTTTGTTTTAATAAAGTTTTATTGCTCTACAGCAATAATTATGTCGGACACTATACTACTGTCGTATACTTTCTAACATTCTTGCGGCATTTGGATATTCCTTAAACGATTGTGTTAAAAGAAGTATCCTCACCTAATGAGAAGCTGAAGCCATGTAAACCTCTGACCTCTAATGTAAACTATTTTATGTCACATTTATTCATTTCATTTTATTGTCAATTCTAAGATTGGTTTGCAGCACTTCATCAAGGTGTTAGATCATCAGCAAGTCTCTTCAAATAATAATAATAATAAAATTGTCACAAAAGCAGTACAAACTGCGTATGACCACGTGGAGGACAATAAACTAATTTACTCTCCGGAAGCAAGCAAGGGACCATCCGATCAAGGGCCCTAAGGCAGAAGCGGATTCAAAAATTTCAGCCAAAGTTCCTAAATAAGATAAAAAGTTAGCTGCGAGTTATAATACTAATAGAATGTCAATATGTTTGTAATTTAACGCAAAAAATTTACATGTACAAATCATTATCAAACTATAGATTATTCTGAGTATAGTGTTTAAAAATCATAAGAATTGAAATAACACTAAATTCACGATTTGTTATTACAATAAACATGCCCCTAGACAAAGCCTAGAGAACCTGTATAAGAAATACGCCTCTACCAGAAAGAAAACCGGAGCAAAATCCTGGCCAGGATGGGGAATGTAAATCGATCTGCATCCCCTTTCTTCAATTATTTGTTCATGTGTTCTAATCTACGTCTGTAATTAGACTCTTCCTATGGGTCCTGAAATGTAAGCTGTTTTAGTCCCTTACTATTCAAGAATCTCTTGTTTACTTAATCTTGGTTAGTAAATTAGGAACTTGGTCGATGACTATAAGTACTTTTTCATTAGTTCTACTCTCTGCCAATGAAATTCTTAACATCTTCTGTTGACACTGTATCTTGAAAGGCTTTATTCTCTTTTGTCATATTTTACTAGCGTTGTTTGAATTCCATAACCCAGAACATTCCATACAATAGTCTTCATGCGTCTTTTACTGTGTGTTACACAAATGGGTTTAGATGTAAATAAACCTTTTATGCAACGAAATATGCATTAGCTTTGTTTAAGTGACTAACTAATTCTCATGTCCGACGTCCATCATTTGTTGTGTTACTGCCCAGATATGTTAACTATTATACCAAAATATCTTATGGCTGTCCATTATGATCCTCTGCTCTAACCGCAACGTTTCGCTAACGTGCTCAGAGAGGGGAGTGAGGAAGCAGAGATTCTCCCTCTGCGCTTGACGGCCTGCCAGATTTACTCCCGCGAGTTCAAGATCCCTCTTCCTCTTCCGGCTGTCATCGACGGACAATGCGCGGCGCCGATGCCGACGCCTTGAGATAAAAAAAGAACCGGATCTATCCGCTGGCGCGAGGCGCTTCGATTTCGCACCCATTCTGAAGAGGGGAGCAAAGATTAATGAGTTAGTACGCAAATTCAGAACTTATGAACAGTTGATCGTATAAACGAGAATTATATAAATTTGATTTCTTTAAAGAGGGACTTATGAACGATATCAATGTGTTTAGTGGGGGGAGTGAAGAGAGAAGAAGAGAAAGAATATATATCCCCGTTCCACAAATAAATATACTAAAATGTTGTGAAGTTTCAAGAAGTGAACAGGACTGGTTTATTTCCGTAATATGACAAAGGTCAGTAGAAATAATTACAGTATGCCCAATGACAGCAGGGGGCACGCGAATTGCAAAAGTCCGTGATCTTTCTTGAAGAGAACTGCTGTTTGTTAGAAGTGTTAACTCACGAGTTCGGCGTCGGTAGCAAAGTCTTGAACACTATGAGCTGAGAGCGGAGACGTGATATCACATTGACGCTAGTTCAGTGCACACTGATACTAGCTGAGTCTGGTAGCGCTCTGACATGAGCTGAGAGCGGTAGCGCACTGACACGAGGTGAGTCAGGTAGCGTGCTGGCATGTATAGAGTCTGGTAGCGCACTGACATGTATCGTTTGTTCATAACACACGCGATACGCCGGATTTTGACATGCGATCTCAGAATTCATGGAGCGTATATGTAGGAGTAAGTGACTGCGGCTCCTACAATGTGTATAAAATAAATGTGTATGTTAAAATATATATGTTTTTTATCTATCCTAATATGTTTAAAGCTCATTTATTTATGATAATAGACGCTATGAACCTCAAATTTTGGTCACCGAGAATGGAGTATGGATGAAATGTTTACCTATAAACCTACACGTAATTTAACTTCAGTTAATATGTTAAGTATTTTTATATGTCATGATTCTTTTACTCAAGATATAGGTTTTAATTTTATGTTGCTTTCATTGAACAGAACATGAACTTCTGTCAGAAAAATGTTACTGTCTTTATAATTGCGTAATTCGAATTACCTCATGTTCGACGCGCAAAGAAGCTTATTCGGAAGGTTTGAGATGTTTGAGATTCTACAGTTACTTATTTAAAGCCATTTATCTTACAAATGATTACCAAGAACAACTTTTGGTCCAGACTAGAAGATTGTTTATTTCTAGTGATCAGAAATTTGTATATTTGTTTTAAATACATTATTACATTAACAATTGCGACGCATTTTGTTCTCTTGAAAGCCTAAGCGCAGTCATCATGAAAAGAGGGATTGTTAATGAAAGCACTTGGCCACGAGTAAATATTAGGATGGGATCTAGAGATTTTGGACTTAATAACATCTCAGTTTGCCACAATACGGACATAATATTCGGGAGCTCGGAAAGAGTCATATTTATTGACATCCGTTGATGATCCTTTGATACTTGCTTCCATATCATCCCTTCGCTAATTATATATAACCATACATACGTCGTAAATAAGTGAATTTCATCAGTCAAATGATCATACATAATAAATAATTTAGGATAAATTTCATTTCAGCTGTCAATGTACGTCAAAATGACACAGCGCACCAAATATATATTTTATTCAACCGTTAAAAAGTGTTATTTTAATAAACAACACAAAAAAATTATCGGAGCATTAGAGTAATTGCATATACGAATAGAAGCATTGCATATACTTGGAATAAGATTGAGAACCTACATTATACCTTGCATATAAATTATTCACTCTTCTTATTTAAATACTTAATTTTCATGTAAATCACAAGACACTTACTCGAATGTGGATATATCCCGCTGACGTTTTAACATTCATCTCATTCTTATGACAGGAGGTGCGGAGACACGCTTGTCTCTGTAGAAGAGGGCGTTGATGGTCGCTCTTGGGCGTTTGAGAGGGGGCTCGTGGACATGTGGAGATGTAAAATTTAGAGAATGTTTGGGGTTTTAAAGGGGAAGTGTTTCAGTCATAACAGAAACATGGAAAATAGACTTGAAACGTTAAGGACTTGATTTAATGGTCTCCTCAATTATTCAAAACATTTCGTATCACGGAGGAAGAATGTAGGATGCATATATATCAGCATGATCATAGACTAACTTTTATTTTTAATATGTATGATAAGGAAGATAGAAATGGTCCTTGACAATAAATGTCGATAGACTGGGAAAAAAGTTATATTTGTTTACGCAGACTAAGCGGTTAAGGATAGGTGACGACTGTGAATTGGTGATATTGTTTTTCTCGAAGAGTTCTACAAAAAAGTCCGCGACAAGTCAATCTACAAATATTAAATTACGATTACACAACTCATTTTATGAGGAAAATTTGATTTGTATATATTTTTTCTTTTATTTACTCGTATGTAGTTTTATTTATACCAAAGAGACACCGAGGTATGCCGCGCTTCATTACTGTTCCAATAAGGTTATTTTTCTTGAGACCGACTTAATGGTTTGAATGGAATTCACAGTATTATAGGATGATTAAATACATAACATGATTTGATATTCGTATGTACTCGTTTCAGTACATTTTTCTATATTAAAAAAAAACTTCTTCAAATTATTTCTGTTATTTACATTGTTAACATGACTCCTGAATAATAAAATATAAGAAGTTGGTAACTCCTATTTACTATTTATGTATTGCACTGACAATACATGAGTAGTCTAAACTAAAATACATTAAACTATCCCTTTTAATTCAGTTTTTCGAATAATTACAGCTCGGTTTTTGGGAAAATATCGAAAAAAAAACCATGAGCAGTATTTGTTGAAAGTAGTATTTATTCGTGATCTATAAAAGTAAACGAGATTCGTTTGAAAATTGTTATAAATGAAGTTAAAAACTGTCACAGACGTAAACGTTGTGGTGGAATGATAGGCAGGGGAAACGGGAGTACCCCGAGAAAACCGTCCTCGGATTCTACTTGAACCGGCGACTCCAGAGGTAGAAGGCGAGTACGTTAGGCACTACGCCACGGGTCGCCCCCCCCCCACCACTTCTCATACTATGCTGCAGTATTACGAGCAATACGCATTAACTCATTGAACACATAGTTAATTCGCAATAATTTTTATTTGCTACAAATTTTGAATACTCCTTAAATTAAGTTATTTTGGAAACTTGCGAAAAATTATCAAGAATATTTTTCGCTGAATATTTTTCGATTAATGACGCTTAACAATTTGAAAGTTTTGAAATTTTGAGATTACAAGTCCCAAGTTTGGCCATACATAAAAGAAGCGTGATCTCGTATTTTTTTAAATTATTGTTCAAAATAAATATATGAAAATATTTCAAAATGTGTGAGAACGTTTTATGGGAATAAGGTTTATACATAAAGCTCCATTAAAAGAGAGACATTAAAGGAGGGACAATGCACTAGAAAACACTGAGGTAATGAGTTTAATTGCACACTACAGAAAATGTCAATTCATAAATAAATATGATCAACATTTGTTTATGACTGGTATTTAAACGAACACCTTTTCTTTCAGAGATAAAAAAGTATTTAGAAGACTGACCTTCCTCTGAAGTTAATTAATAAGGCCATATTACAACATCTTCACGAAAACACGCGCTATATTCAACGAGCATGAACAACCCATACCTCCATTCCTTATGGTTCGGTATCAAATCTCACTGAAACATCTTTAATACCATAGATCCGTTATGTAATTAAAACAAATGACCTTTTAAAAGCATATTAGGGGAAGGCATATCAGGAATCTCCCCCAGAAGCCCAGCAATGCGCAGGTGCTTATGAGCGTGGGAGTGGGGACCAGAGGGGATGTAAGACGCGATTGGGTGGAGGAGATGTCAGGTGTGGGCTCAGGTTGCAGGTCCTGAGCGGTGGAAACCCCGGGGGTGGTCCTACGTACTGAGGATGGGGAGAGGTACACTCAAGGAACTGATTGCCACGACGATGAGGAGAAGGCTCCGAGGGTAGGACCCTACGAAAGCGCAAAGTACGTTAATAGGATGGAAACTACAACCACTATAGAAGGCAAATAGAGAAGTCAGACGAGGAAGTAGCTTGTTGGTGATAATGGAATGAGAAATGAGATGCTTGTGAGAAAGCAAGATATCATGGAATAAATGGACAGCAACTTTAGCAAACATCGTGTCATACTGAAATGAATCAAAAGGTGATCAGGCTCAAAAATAGAATTAGCAATAAGGCAATTTGGGAGAAGAGAAGATAGGTCGAGCAAAAATTTCAGATGATAGGTATTGGAGAGAAAGTTTATCAAATTTCGTAACTATTGTGGTTTTATTTATTAAATTTGTCATGAATAAATAAATAGCAATGATTCTTGTAAGTTCTAATAATGGGAATAATTGTGCATGAGAATTAATGATAAAGATGTAACTAAGTTTCATTAAAAATTTAATCAAGGGTTCCGATCAATGTTTCTTACTTCTGATACAGTAAATATTTGAATTAACGTATGTCAATACGCTAAAGTATTAGTTATGACACACTTCTGTTTCAAACGTTTTTATCCACATTTATAAAAACTGATAAATAAATCAAGTAGAATGAAACTGTCATTGTGTAGCATTAGCTAAAGTACAAATACTCATTTGGAATAAAACTAATATAAACCTAAAATATCGAAATCCATTAAAGTAAATGAACGTAGTTGCAAAAATATGACTCATCGATGTGTTCCGGAAGTGTTTAAGATATTGAAGGAACGCCTTTAGTAATAGCATAAAAGTAATGTCTTTGTGTATTTACTTAATTATTGTAGATCAAGTTCAATTCTAGTGAAATAACGTTGAAATTTTCTTAGTTCACAGTTATTGAGTGTCTTTAGTGCTATGGCTAGGCAAATAATAATGTGAGTAATGATCTCCTTTGTTCTCTAAGACGAGGAATGTAGAGAGTGAAATTCAATACTAGGAAATGTGGTTGTAAGTTTCAAGTATCTGATAATTTGTTGACAGTAGTAAATGTAATATAATTATGTCTACTCACGCATTTGGCAGCCTCTGGCGCATGGGGAGAGGGTGGGTTCCGAAGGGGACGCGGCACCTGAGCAGTGGGAGGTGGTGTACGCTACAGGCGGTCTTTGGCTGTGGCCCGCGAGGGAGAACTGACTTGACCCGCAGCGGTGAGAAGCGACCGTGGTCCGGTTCGGTTTGCACGGCCCTTCCCAGCTCGGCGACGTACCACTCCCACGAGACTGAACTGCATGCGGTGTTTCTCGCGTGATTACATATTCTCTCCCTTTCTCTGGCTCTCAACCCTCACTTCTTAACCTGCCCACGTCGTCTCTGTCTTTGCAAGTTCGCTTTGCTCTTCCGAAGCTCATCCTTTTATTTTCCACCAGACTTTTCACTTTTACTTTCACTTTCTTTGCGATTTCATCAGTTCTTCTACGGTATTCATATACATCTGTTGGGTTCATGCAAACACATTACTTGATTAAGCATGATTGAAAACCATTCTCTTGTGAGTATATCTAGACTAAGAATATTTAAGATAAATGAAAATAAATTTAAAATAAAAATTCAAATTAATAATAATAATAATAATAATAATAATAATAATAATTGTAGTTGATGAGATAGATCTTTAGCAGACATTAAAATGCACAAAAGGAAAAGCATACTCATGTTCTGTGAACATGTAAATAATGTAAAACATAAATCATGTGAAGACAGGATGCATAAACGTAAAATATCCAAACTCTCAATACATAATGAGAATAAAATTACAAACTGTAGAGAAAGAAAATGGCGTGAAATAAAACAAAAATGACAAATCACTCGCATGAGTAACAGAAACATTTTAATATTCGCAAATATGTAAAAAAAATTTACATTTAAAGTTTAAGAATATTCAAAACACGTGCGTTTGAGTCGTATATGAAATCATTAATTCGTGTTAGATCGAATGTTACAAAACGTGACTTCCTTTTTAATTTTCTTGGCACAGTCACTGTACCATTCTTTAAGAAACTTCATTCTGCCATTTTCCACTAATGCTCATGCGTTCTTAAATTAAATAATCCTCATTCAGTGTATTATCTGTTTCCCTGTATCTAGTATCCTTTGTCGGATATCATTGCATCCATTTTGATTCGTCAAAGTTAGATATTCTAAGTTCATTTCCTTTGGGTCAACTATATATGTTTCCAATTGGAAGGAAATTAATTCTCATTTCTGAACTCACTATGCATGCACATTGCTATAAAATTGGAGTGTAATGGACTGGATTATACTTCCGAGTGCGTTGCAGCTCCTTGTTAAATAAGCGAGCATTACTTGAACCTTCTCTTCCATTAAGGTTTTTCTCTGAAAGTATTCTGAGTACATTTCGTTGGTTCGTTGGTGCTTTGGGAGGATTTGAGAGAACGGAAGACGGAAATGGGAGGTTTTGGGGAAAGGGCGATGCAACCTGCTCCTTCAAATCCAGACGCGAACACAGAATTTGGCACAGAAAGCTAACATATTTTCTAAAAATTTATTTATTAGTAACTTCTACGTCTCAAAATATGGTTAAATGTTTTTATGACTAATGGTTTATGAAATTGGTGTTAATAAAATAATGACAAAAGTATTGGAGGAACTGTGTGTTCAAATTATTATTACCACTCATATTGTGACGGATTTAAGGTTTTTGAGGCTGATTTCTTATCCTCTCCAAAATATGTGCTAAACACATTAACATTTGTGAAATAGTTAATGATGTTTTGTTGAAAGATATAACATAAAGAGTTGCAGAAAGATGAAGTGGATCTCTCTATCATTTTCATTAATATATTAGTCGTCATTTTTATTTTATTCTTAGATTTTTGTCTCAATGTAATATACATAATTTTTTCCACGCCTATATAAATAATTTTAATATACAGTATTATTAATTAAATGTTCTACTTATATTTCCAAAACAGAATATTATATATAACTACACATTTCAAATCTATTTTTGAAACGAGTTGTTATATAAATATTCGTCAGTAAATCCCTAAATATTACCATTCCGGTGATAATTTGCTTAAGTGGTAAAAGCAGTTGTTCCCTGTTTTATGACAATTCGCATGCCAAGATTTCATTTAAAACTATGTTTAAGTGCAAAGCAAATGTTTAAAAAATAAATATATTAAATATGTAAAAANGACAGTCCAAAAATAAAGGGGGATTCAATCAGGACGAACTATGGTGTAGATACAAAAATGCGGTTTTCTTTGACATGAAGTGAGTCGCAGCATGGGGCTTATATATTTGACGTAATCAAACAATTTAGAGCTTCACTAGCTGCAGAGATATTGACGCTATTATTAATTTTTATTAAAACTCATTTTTAGCATTACGTTAGATCTGGAGAAAATATGAATAATTATGGATCATGTATTCAATTTGAATGCAAAGAGACGAAGCGAATCGATAATGAAATATTTGGATTGGGGAGGCATATTCTTAGGCAAGAGACCATGAAGAATAGTGACCAACGCACTTCACAGGATCATGTGGGTTGAATAGAGAACAAGGAATGTAAAGATAAACTTCCATTTTTTTATTCAATAGCCACTTACAACAGTTTTGACGTAATTCCAGTTTTTCAAGGATCGTAATCCAATGTGACATGAATGATGCACTACAATTCATTTCTGTAAATCTGAGCACAATATTTTAAGTAAAACTTATTACATCAATGAGTTAAAAAACAAACGTAGGTGAAAACATGGTGACGCTCTTCATGTGTCAAGAATACGACACTTAAAGAACCAGTTGTTCTGCTTTGTCTGTAAATCATATGTGTGCATTTTTTTCAATTAAATTGCAATATTTATGTAATCATATTTGATGAACTATTTAGAAATTATTTGAACATATTTTAGTAACCATGTACACCTACAGTTTAAAATATTGAAAATTTGTGTTTTATTGCCTTTGTTCAAATAATGTATTAAAACTTAAATAAAAACAATAAACACAAGGAACTTTAATTTGCATGAAAACCAAACATCTAACATGACTGCAATATTGCAATATTCAGGACTGGCTATGAAGAGGACACAAAACCGTGTTTGTTCCAATGGGTGTTCAGCGCATCACATCGATTAACGTTCTTAATTAACTTCATTAGTTTTAGAACTCCAGTTAAGAGAGGGATTTTCTTCGGAATTGCTCGCAGAATATTAAACGGTTCCTTCATGTTGAAATGATACCCTATAACTTTACTAGATTTTTTCTTTAGTCGTGATGAGAATACAGAATTTTCCAAGATAATCCTATTTATCGAAGGAAGATGTATGAGAATTTCGGTGAATTCACAGATGGCAAAGCAGGGGGAACTCGAAAAAATATCTTCTTATTAGAAAACGCGTAATATTTAACTCGTCTACAGACCCTTGTTATTTTTTATACCGCGCCAATATTTTCCTTATAAATATTTACAATTTAGTATTCACTTAACCTAACATGGTGCAACTCTAGTACAAAAAAGGAACAAGTTACGTTGTCACAGTTCAGGTGACACCAGAAATTTCAAGTTCTAATTTTTTGTTTAATATATTCACAACAAGTGTAATAAAATATATAGCTACTTGAAAGAATATAGAGTTTCTATGAAAAATGGCAATGTAATGCACATTAAAATACACTTGAAAGAAAAGAACACTTGACCACTTAAAATAAACTGGAATCAAATAACTCACACATGAGAAAGAGTATTTAAGCCAATATGTTTCATTTGATGGACATCTATGAAACTTGTTAAATCCTGTGGAGAGGTCTGAAACTACACTTAAGCCATTATCGTATTGGCATAAATACATTAAAAAATCGAAATGAAACGCAACTTATATTGCAACGAAACCGTTACCACTCCAACCTCAATGTAAACAGTTCCATTCTAATCCATCCCACGGTTGGTTGCATGGGGGAGCTTTAGAGTTCCACTTCCCAGTGTTGCGTCAAACTACTGCTGGAGAAATCAAATACTCATTGCACGTTATTTCGTTAAAATATAAGTAAAGACACTCTCGTTGCAACGATATATTTCAGCTGAACCGAGTGGGACTGCCACAACGGAACTATATTGTAGAACTGCTTCACAATTAACGGAAACGTTATTGGCACCACGACTGGATCTGTTGCAGTAACATCATTTTGTATTGTAGTATTTGTAAATGGGAAATGTAGCATGCTAGCTACATGGAACGATAGGAGGTAGGAGTTGAGTGGTAGGCTATTGTTAGTAGGTTATCCGGTTAGCTGAGTTNCCGCAAGTAAGTGGCTTTGTTTCTGAAAGACAACGCTCAAGTATTTTATTTTTAGTATAGGATATTTCTACTTGTTGATATCTATCTAGTAGTTAGAGTTATTGATACTAGGAGCAGTGTGAGGTAGATAGAAGGAGGGTTCGCTTTTCAGAAGTCACAGCTATATGATCTGAGTCATTAATGTTAAGAAATACAAATTTTTCTCACTCCACCGGGAGTTGAACCCGGGAAGATGAACTTGATGATGAACAAGAACGCTAACACCTGAGCCACCAGTTAGCAATAGCAATTAGGGGCCAAGAGATGCAACCCGCGTTACTGAACGGCGTGAAGTATTCTCGTTGTACGGCAAAGTAATGTAGATTGAAGTCATCCTGAAAAGTCAACCAATATTAAGATTACAAATATCAAACGGAAAAGGAGAGTAAGCAATGTTAAGCAACCATTTTCTAATATTTAATGCCAAATAATATATCCTAATGTGTGCTACTTTCTATAATTTACAATAATATTTCTAATGTCTTGAAATACAAGCGACACTTTCTTCTTTTCGTAAATTATATTTCGTTCTGGAGTAGGAGCCATCAGCGATAGGTTTGTTTATGTATCGTCTCAGTAAGTTGGATCATTAGTGACCACTGAGAGCTGATAGAACCCGCCAAAGGGCCCGAGCTCTTCATTCAATACTTGTTTGGAAAATAAACAAGTTCACCCGCTTGATTAGGTTCACAACAGTGGCTTCTTGCGCTGGTATATCAATTTGATGATTTCAGTGATTTGGATAATATATTATGCCGCGATAATTTTATACGTACCAAGTGTAGTGTGTTTCTAAAAGAATTGGATTTCTTACTATGAAAGGAGAAAATATATCGTATGGTAGAGAAACATTGCAAGTTGTATACTTTCACTAAATGTAAATTTAATTCATTACTGGTATGATAACATTTCTTGCTGTGTTTGAAAGCATAATAGCTTCGGACGGAAAAAAAGTTCAGGTTCATAAGAAGGAAGAATTTTTAATTAACTCAGAAATACTCATTAACTTGTCCTGGTGAGAATGCTATATTTTCAGGGACTATGACGAGAGAATTTCAAATTTCTAAAAACATTTCATTTTTTGGTAATGGAGTACTTTCAATTTCTGTGGACTATTTCGTAAAAAATCTTGACTTGTAATTACGTTAGTGACACACGCGTAAAATATTCGTTAATAACATATAGAAATAATTCATTTTAAATAATGACCATCAACTAGTCTTATATTCACAATTTCTACATCAAATACAAGTTTGACACTTTCTTATACGATATTACCGTTTATATTACTTATTACTGTATTGTACATGCAAATATATTATATAATATTATTCAAAACAATACTGAATGAATAAATGTTTGTGTTATATACTATGCACAGGCAAAAATAATACAACGTTTATATTACAAAATTAATTTATTAAGTTCCCATATTATTCTTTCTTGACCTCTTTTAAAATTAACTCGTTAACATCAATAATGAGATAAAAAATTTATGACATTATTATTTAATGTGTTTTCCATTTATACCAAGATCTAAGTTTTTGTCTTTTATGTCTTAGTGTTTATTATTTGTATTTCTCCTCCACTACGTTCCATGGTTGTTTAGTTTTTGATACTTTGTACTTCTTATCACTTTTGTATGACCTAAGCATCAGCTCTGTTATGGTCACCTGATGATGGTACAAAAATTAGTACTGAAACATCGCGTAAACAGTTTATTATGTTTTAATATGTTGAATTGTTTTGTGTGATTTTTAAGTTTTATATCTACTAGAGACATGTGTTAACAATAATAAATTGTGATCGGCCTAATTTGGTCGAACATAAGTATTTATTGATCATGAATGAGAATTGGTATTGTTACTTCCATGATTTTTAATGTTAATATTCATTGAGTCTAATTTTAGCATCTTATCTCTGATTTGGGAATGCATTACCGGATATCAGCAAACTCCCATACGCGGTTGTGTTTTCAGGAAGGATGGTGAGGAATACGTGTTCTCATAAAGGTAGTGTGATGTGAAACGTAATGGCCGATAACACGCTCGTATCAGGTTAATCCTATTATAATGAGAGGCGTGAAACCAAACATTGATAGTAGACAGGTATCTACGTTACACTTAATGACCGGAAACATGTTAATAAATTCATTAGAATAGGATATGTCTACTAATCTTCTAAATTTCTCTAAATAATTTATGAATTATTAGACACAAATAAACATAAATATATAATAAAACTGGATGCGTTTCTCGCTAGAAAATACAAAATATTAAAAATATCATGTCAACTTAATTAAATTCAGTCGAAATAAATTTTTATGTATAGAACAAACTACTTCTTCCAGCATCCATTGTCGACAAAAGTATCCTGTCTTTTTATGTTTTCTCGCTACTCTAGTCCCTTCTATTTTTAGTCTAGCTTTTGTTTTTTATTGATCCATGCGGCAACGTTCATGTCCTTAAGAGTCGAAGTGAATTGTCCTCTAACTTCGTTTGTCTTTAAATGTGCTCCCTCTTTTTTTCCGTCGCCACATCTCATAGTTGGTATCCTTTGCATGAGTAATTGTGTAACATTCTTGATGATGGAAATGATAATTCTGGAGAGGACATGGAATTATAATAAAAGACTAAAGTAATTCTTGGATGATTTCAGTATGTGATATGAAATAAAAGATTTAATTAAAAATAACACAGGAATCGTAAATAATTGTAAACAATATATGTCACGACAATATAAATTACAAAAATCATGAACGTGGAATAATGTAAAAACACTCTCTGTTCAGTTTAAATAAGTTTTAAAGTGGTGGCACTTTGAAAAATGTGTAAATCGTTACTTTATTACCACTAAAATTAATTAAATACTTTAAAAGTTAAGAAGTAACTTAATCTGGATGTACCAATTTTCATGTCTACTCATTAAATAATGTTCTTTCTGTTCTCTGCCATGAATTTATATGAATATGAACCTGTAGTTCACATACTGACTGGCGAGGCGCTTGTAATTTCAAAGGATGAGAAATACACGGAGAATTTCATCTGTCACTTTCATTGTATTATTTCTATTAATTTGATATTAATCTGAAACAGTCTAAATATGCAGTCTAAACAGTATAAAGCTGGTGGAAATTAAAAGAAAAAATAAATTGAAGTTGCCTATGTAATTTTATTTATATTTTATTCATGAAGCAGATATATTTTAACTTGAGCGAATTTCCATGTCTGTATTGCTTTAATTTTTTTATTACATCCACCCGTAAAATGTTAAATGAGAACCCTAAAGTAAATATTCTGGCGTAAAAATATAAACCGAAAGAAACTTTGTGTTATGTTACGTTGAACCGTCTTTCGGTTGGTTTACTTGGAATGTTCTCTGTGTTTTAGCATACAATAGTCGCTTTAAAACTACGCTAAGCCAACAGTAAAACAATTTCAGCCACAAAAAGCTATGCGACGGAGACCGTAATAGTTGGTAGGATAAAAATGCCAAATATACCACAATGTAAATGTCTGTTTATGAAATTTTTCTCATAAAACCACCCCAAAATTGTATTGTACTGGAAATAATGGTAATAAATTTTGTATCCATCAATTAACGAAACTATCAGAGATGTATTGATATATATATANTATCAGAGATGTATATATATATATATATATAAATTGAGATTCAATACCGAATTTTATAGTACTATTTTCATATGTATGTATATCAAAATTATTGACATTTTTGCTTATATTCATATTGATTAGCCAATAATATAGCCTTCCATTTTATGCGCATTGTAGGAGACGTTACACGATTTGAATCTAAAAAGCATTATTTTATTTTGTCTGCCAATGTCTGCGGTTCTTTGAAAAGGTATATCGGGAGTGGCCCCGATTGTTTTGCTAAAGAAAAACAAAACCATTTAATTACAGATGGTTTAAGAAAAACATTAATTACACTCTTTACTAAACTGAGCATGGAAATATTTTTTTTCTTTCAGAAATTTCTGATGATAGAGTAAAAAAAATGTTGATCTCATTCTGCGAAAAAATTAACGGTTGAAGTTTTGTGAACGTATTCTCTATAATTCCACAATATGTTGGATTATTGTGGGTAGAACAATTAAAAAACACTCATTCATAATGTAAGACTTGTTACATGAAAACTGTAATATAAGATATTATCGTGTTATTTCAGTTACGCGAAATAATTCTCGTTGTCTAAAACGGAAGTTGAGTTGAAATTAATGTCCGGCAATGAGAGATTTTTAAACACGCCTCGTTGAATAAAAAAGTTGAATAACAAAATAAACGGTCGGAGCTTAAAGCTTAAATGTAGCGTAAAGGAAGTGGTGCTTGGGCAGTTGAGAAACCGTTTGTAAATGCAACTAGAGCAGGGCTGGGCTACGTCACATGCAGAACACGGCTGTGAAGGAGGCGACGGCGGTGCAGCGATAGCTGTAGCAGCGCCCGGCATGTCGGTGGACGCCGCACCGGCAGCTGCCTCTCGCTTTGAGCTCTTGACTCGCCATAGGGAGGTGCTTGCTTTGCGTGCTCGGTGTTCGGAATCACGCGCCGTGTTGCCACACAGCCTTGCTTCCCAACATGTCAGCTACTTCCTGCTTAAGTTTTTTGAAAATTTTGTCCCTATAATATGCGGTCCATGGCACAATTATGTAATTATATTATAACGATCTTTAATACATAAATTATCATATTAACATCACAAAATTTCTGTCAGGTAAATTGCTCCACTATTGTATAATAATGTACCAGGGCAAATTTACGATTAAACAAAAAACATTACAACTTTTATTTTAGTATGAGATAACAAGACAATTCAATGGAAGATGAAAAATGACAGGAAATATCATTAAAATGTATCGATATTTATTATTGTGTCATATTTTGCCACTGTGCGATGAGACAGGTTTTACTAATAACTCGAATGAAAAATATTACTCATTTAATTCTTTAATATTATTCTCACCACATCCCTCAATAACATTATGCTTTGTATTTCGAAATCGTATAAAGAAATATTAATTCTTCGTATAGACTGTTGAAGGACACATGGTACATTATTTCATATTGAAAAGTATTAATAAAACTCTTAAAACGAATGAAAAAACATTATTTAATACTAGGAAAATCACTCAGTTCATTATTGGGTTAGAATATACAACAAGATAACGAAGCAACAGAGCATCTATTGTATTGTGATCTATTGAATTATACAAAACCAAGTAACAGTTTTCGATTCATCAGATTAAGTCTGATTGAACAGAACTACTTGCTGGAGTATGCAAATGTAAAAAGTTATTATATAATAGCATACATAAGAGAAATTAATGAAAAAGAGTGCATTGCCATATTTGTAAAGCTAATAAAAATTCCTGTTATGAATGTGACATTTATGTCATTTGCACTATCCTCACAGTAACAAACTCTTAAATGTAATCAATATGAATGTGTATTAATCAAATTTGTGTTTTTAAACTAATAACATAATAAATAAAATTGTGAATGGAACCTATTTAATTTAGAAAGGAAATTTAAATCATAACATAATGTTTCATTTTTTCCACTCCAGAGAAGGAAACACACAAAGAGGGATAAATATTTTAGATAAAGAAAATGTAAATATTTGAATTATATTTGTTTGGGTTATATTTTGTAATAATCTTTTTTATTTTAAAAAGAAAATTGAGATAATGAATGAACATACACATACTTTAAATGGATTCTATCAGATACATACAAATGCTAACAACTTGACTGACGGCACTCAGAAAAGAAAAAGAAATAAATCAAAAGTCTTTTAAAATAAAGAATCTCTTTATATTATGAAACAAGGAAAATGTTTGTTTTACGTTTATGAAATAGCAAAATCTCAATGTAAAGATTAAAAACGCCCGTGTCACCCATCTTTGTTAACTTAGATTTATATGAGCAACTAAGTTTATTATTTAAACTATTAGTGGAACTCAATGATGTGGAGAGTTAGCAATACGTATCATCTCTTCGTGAGAAATACCGAAATTTCGTGCTTTATTATTTTTGCTGATGATAGTTACTTAAATAATATTTTCCTTTCTCTTATTTTCTAAATTATATCACCAATTTATGTTTTACTTTATTAATTGCCTATGTTTTACTATGTGTTCGTGTGTAGAGGTATTGTGCGCTACGCGAAAGCGAAGGACTAAGTTAATTGTATAAACTTATTAGTCCGAGACAAATCTCAATAGAAAGAACTACCGATGTTTCGGCCATCTTGCTGTGCCCTTCTTTAGGGTAATGCCAACTGAGACGCTATTTGTCCCGGACAAACAAGTTTATATTGACACCGACCGCGGAAGTCAAATTTTAAATTAATGTTTATCAAGCTGTGTATCTTAGCTGTACTTTACTGTCGTTTTCATCCTATTTTATTTGAGTTTAATAAAAACGACATACCCATTGTCACTTAATTACGAAATAATTTTTCTCCAAGTGAGACGCTGATAAGTTTTTTGATTTCCTATAGCACGTGTACATTGAGGCATGTAGGAGACCGGCTGAGGACGATGCCAGCTGCAGACATGCAGACAAATAATAGTACAAAGGTTTGTGTTGACTCTGGTGTATTGGTTGTGTCGCCTCTTCACATTATCTACCGAACGATGCACACGAGAGACGTGATCTTGTCCCTCCGCGATGGATGACATATTCGCACACATCCATTTCAACACTGCGCTGCTGTACGGAGTTTGCGTAGGATTCATTCGTTTGTTTCAAGATATAGTACGTGTAAGGTGGTGTTGGTTTACATCATGCAGCTAGCTGATTTTCCCTGCCTCGTTCGGGTAGTAAGTGACTTAATATGTACAGGAGAATAGATTCGTAATAATGGTGTAAATAAATACGTGTATTAATAAAATATTAATTTCTATTCTGAAATATATCTGGATTTAGTTATTATTGTTGGTCTACAAAATTTGTTATACTTATAATATTAATCTAATAATATTTCCGTTTTTCTTTTATAGCGTAGTAAAAATATAGGGTATTCTAAAAAACAGTTAATTTCTATTTGCGAGTTACAGGTGCAATTTTAAAGTACCTTACGGACTTTTATCGGTTGCTTCTTAGCATGTACAAATACACGAGGTCGATATTCTTAAACACCTAGACAGAGAGTTTAATACCCAGGTTGCCGCACAATTATACTTTTCTTTAAAATATTTTAAGAAAATTGTAAAATTATCAGTCCTGAATTATTTTATGGGTTTATATGTCAAATATAATTATGGTCAAAGAACGTGAATACTCTAAACAATTTCGTTGAAGAGAAGGAATGAATGTTGGAACAAATGAATGTATAAAATCAATAAATGCATGAAATATGAATTAATACTTTAAATTTTCAAAAACGAAGTCAAGGTTTATCTGTATTAAAGATTTACCTTCTTTTACTGATAGACAATGTATTGCAAACACGTTTTATTTGGTGTAGTTGTTAGAAACAATAGTTTCAAAGAAAAAAGATTTCCCAAATGAAACATTTTGATAATCATGGAAGTAAATTTCCTTTATCTGTGTTCTTTGCTAGACGCATAGATGTGAACTTCATCAAGGTACAACATATGTGACTCGGAATACAGTGCTCGGTCCATATATACGCTGTTTCTCTTAGAATGCATAACCGAGAATGCTAACAAAGCCATCACTAATGTTTACAAACCTCCAAACGGTTGTGATCTCAAACTAAACAATGGAAATTAAACAACGAAGACGCGTCTCACATTGAAGTAGCGTAGATTACTGTCTAGTCAGATGTTTCATTCGTGTATTGTGACGTCAAGATCTAAAGATATGATTCAATAGTGATCTCTCTCCAAACAACGTATTTAAGGCGCCCATTTTCGATATCTTGATTACACAGGTACACACATCAAAAAGTGGTCTGACCCGAAACCTTGACCAATGTATTCTTATGTATTTTGACGTGCTGAATCCGAATCCGTTGTCAGAATTGCTCCAGTACCCACCAATATTTTAAAAACCTGGAAAAACCATCCATACATAGGGAAAATACGGGAAGTATCGCTTTGGGAGGAATCAGCATTATATATAATTTTACAAATGTCTGGTCGAGTGGTTTCTTGTAGCATTATACTCTACAGTGGCCAAGTTTCTCACCAATGTAGAGCTGCAGTCGCTTGATGATGACGCCTGCGGGTCCTCCTTCGCACCCTGACCAGCCGCCGATACTGGGGTTCCGAATCCGTGCATCGCAATGCTCTTGTTGCTTGTGCCTGCCATGACAGCATGCGAGCCATTTACCCAGGAACTCTACCAATGGGGATTTGTGCCCACCGTCACTATGTTGTGGTGCCCTGGTTACAGGGACTGACAATAAAATAAGTTTTAATAAGAATACTAATTGAAGAGTTACCGTTAATCGCAGGAGAGAGAAATAATTTTGGAAATTCGAGGCTAACGATAAGGAAGATTCATTGACATACTGTTCAAACGTGAAAGATTCGTATTTTTCCTAATTAAAGGTGGTTTTCCGTGATTAAAAAATATGAGGGTCCTGGATTACTATTACTATTACATTACAGTAATAGTATTATCTTGAATATATAATTATTATCGGGACAGGTCCAGTTGAATGAAAGTACTGGATGTTTCAAATAGAAGAAAATTGGAGAGGCTCATACGTTTATTATTTATGAAGACGGAAACGTTTGACTTTAAATATTATTATATTTCTTTGTTTATATTACTTAAGAATAATTTTTAAAATCAAGTTCAGAGATGTCTATTCTTGTTCTAAATATAGAAATACAATTTTAAATATTCTATGAAAACTATCTCTACGAGCATTATACAATACGACTATACTGACTGTTCCTGCGCCATTCAGTATTTTGAAATGCTGGGACTCGCATAAAATAATGGGTAATCTAATGTAGTAAAAACGTCAGGTAACATAAGAATTAACGAGCGTTCAGTTAAATATATTTATATTAAATATATTCGAGAGTACTTAAAATTGTGTATTTTTAAACACACACCTTTATTAACAAATGCGAATGTTTGGTCTTTTATATGGTGGTTAGTGATTCCACAAAGTTTAGTATATGAGAATATTACTTTGAACATTAAGTGATATTATTTCAGCAAACAAACGAACCCAATCTTAATTGTTTCAATTGAACGTGTACACTGGATGGAGGCTCAGTTAGAAATTCGCACTTATTAGATAATCTTTGAATGGCAAATATTGACATTTTCGTATTTGAGCATGAGTATTGACCTCCCTTTCGTGTTACGAATCGTTCTGATTTACGATATAATGTATGCATGTACGATCAGTAGGAATCATCAATATGGACTTTATTTTAAGGTCATTTTGAGCCAGAGCGTTGCTTTAGAAAGCTTTTAGATCTGCTTGAATGGAATCATCCCCATGATAATGTGATGCTAAATATATTCCTGGTTCTGATTTATAGAGATGAGAGTAATTATGCATGTTCATAGTTATGAACCTCGGAAATATAGTAGTACTAGTGAATGAAATTCCTGTAGGTATTGTGTAAAATTTTATAAATTCCTGTAGGTATTATATAAAATTGAAGTTAAATTTTGAACATCCGATATGTTATTATGTTTTACATTCTCTTTGTTCCGTAGAATGAAAATCAACTAAAATAGATTTTAATTGTTGTTTTGCAACTTTGCGTAAACCAGAGTTATAAAATTTTATATTCTTTGTCATGTGTATTTTTAAGCATTCAAGCTGATCTGTATATTTTACGAACTATTATTTATATGTAGGTGCTTAGTACAGTTTCTAAAGAATGATATACATGCGAGATTGATAGGAGTGCTACAGAGACTGTTAGATAGAAGAGATACATGGATTGAGCAACGAAATTTTTTTAATTGTTACTTTTTTTAATGGTTCATTATAATACGTTAAATATATTCATAAAACTTTTTAATATTTAGGTGCGCTTCAAATATTAACAAAATTTCCTCTTTACAAAAAAGTGTTTGAAACAAAGGAAAAAATAAATAGAATTTTCTCAACATTTTATCCTACTGATGTAAAATGTATTGGCAATAATATATTAATACAATACAATTAAATATTAATGCAAAGTGTAATTAGTTCACTCATACACTCAAAAAATGGCAAAATTATAAATAAATGTTGTCTCCAAACTATTTGATAGTCATAAAAAATTGAAAAGAGTTGAAAGGAATAAATGATGGAAGGAGCCAATATAAAAATATGTACATTATGAATTGTTTCTTATTTTGTAACCAATCGTATAAAAATGTTATAGGAGTAGATCTTTTGTATTTGAATCAGAAATCCTGCAGACATGATTTCTAATTAGAAAAGGTTTGAAGTGAAATATCTTAACTATTAAATGTGGCTTTCAGCATTTACATAACTCGAGATAAAATCTTTCGTTCACTTGTATGGATGATTCATACAATCAAGCAACTCCCTACAAATGGGGCAGGTAGCAATTTAACTAGGACATATTTCGCACTGTATCACAGAAACGTCTTGGAAGACTGACTTTGTGGGCCATTGGGCGTCAGTGGGTGGGAGGTGGAATCGTGGCGTGAGGCGCCGTCGAGGCGTAGCGTGCTTTAGCGTCGGTGGGCGGAGTTGGGGGTGGACGTGGCGAAGTTGGGGACGTGGGCGGCAGTTGGGGGCGAAACGAGTCTCGTCCTCTGGCAGTGGTTACAGTGACAAGGGCAATAATGGGCGTCTGAGCCGTGGAACGCCGCCCCCGTCACCGCCGAGGAAAGAGGTGGTGGTTCCGAAGGTACCACACTGCAGTTCCCCTGTGCTGCATTGACGGTGGTGCGCTACTGAGCTTGTCGTAGTGACGACGCGGGTAATAAGAGATGCTGACTTCCTGTAACATGGGTTGGCAGTGGAGAGGGAACTGTGTAATGTCGGATTTAATGAACAGGTTTGTGAGTCCTGTTTAATAATGTACAGGGCACGTTGGGAATGAGGATAATTTAGTACAGGCTGCGTTGCATTCAAATGACTGTTTTTAAAATATCTACTGTATTTATAAAGAATCGTATTTTTAAAGAATCGTGTTACATTCTAATAAACGAACGATGCAAACAAAAATTAGGTTGTAATGATGGAGCTTAATTTTCATGTTCATTAGAGACAAAAATATGTTTTTCGTCATAACAAATACAGCACACTCAGTTCCGCCTTTCGGCTGAAGCCAGTACATTTTCAAAACCCCATATACGCAACCCGCTAAACGAGACTAAACGAGACTCGCTGAACGAGACCAAACAAGGATGCTATTTGACAGCGGACACATATATTCCATTTTGTTCAAAATATTCTTTACTTCAATATATTGTCCAAAATGTCAGTCGAGGAAGGATAAATTTTATATTAAAATATCGCTTTGGACACACGTTATATGTTAGAATATTTGTTAAATGTATAAAATAGACAAACATATCACTTACGGGTAGGATTAATTTGATTGAGACATTTAGAAGGACGAAAGTTAATATAAAATAGCAACCAACATTTTAAAAAGGGTTATGCTTATCTATTAATATTCTATAGAGAAAGTGTTTTTGCTATCCTCCAGCAAGTATCATAGTAAGTCCATTATTTTTCATTACATATTAAAATTAGTGCCCTAATTTTATAAAAATATTTTACATGTTTTTCATATTCTCTTTTACAGTACTTTCTACTCAATTTTATATTAGTCTTAGTTGTATTTATTAATAGTTGTTTATTTCAACAACCCATTTTCACCTTGCAATACATAACGGTATCGCCTGACCTCAGTACTCCGAACTTTATCAACAGACTGTACTTAGAAAATACATAATATTGGTCAGCCTTGTAAAGAATCTTTAGTTTCACTCACTTTTAATGACCCGAAACGGATATGCTGCAATTGCAAAAGTTCTGTATTTGGTACTGCACTTCGTCATAATATTTCTCACTTTCTTTGTCACACATTTACAGAACCAATAGACATCAGAACTGTACAGAACTACCTAACTAGAGAAAAAAGACTTACAATTATTACATCATACAAAACTACAAATATTTTAAGGTGTAGATAGCGAACATGTAAGACATTCAGGGCCCGATTTTCCAAACCCATCAGAATCAAGATGTAAACACTTTAAGTTTACTTTGAAAATATATCTCTGAATACATCATTTGAGTCTGAAAATTTAATTTTCTAATTGATTGATTAAAACTCTTGGGGTTTGTAAAAGGGGGATGCAAGGCGCTTTTCCTTATTTTGTCACTAGGTTGCACTTTCTATCTGCTACAGATTGGTAAATGCGTAAAAAGCATGTACGCACTAGGTTTGCTTCAGTTCTGTCCACATCTTTGTGTTTGGAGATAACATAGCATATGTACTCTTCCAAATGAGTCATATACCACCTTTTTCTGTGTAAATTCGTAAGTAGTCAAAATATACATCCCTGCCATCTTCTTTCTTTCGTTGAAAAGTGAGAATATAATTCAAACATTTTTGTAATATTCACGATCCAGAAATCCTTTATAAACATCAAGTTGTTGATTATAGAGTAACGTCACAAAATTTTGACTCGATTCGCCTAATTTTATTCATATTGAAATATGTTGAAAATATTTAATATTTTAATTACTAATTTTTCTGAGTCCATCGATTCGCGTAATATCAATTTATAATTTCGGTAACCAAATTATGAGTTACTTAGATAAACTATTTGTTGCCAAATAAAACTACGTGTGAACGCGCGGAAGATATCGAACCCGAACGTAAAAAGTAAGTTAACTTTTTTGTGAACAAAATTTTTGCATGAAAATCACCCGTGACATAAAATCAAGTTGTTGTGTATACTTGCGGCTTCACTTCCACCTCGGTACGTCGTTCGAGAAGATCCTTAGAGTGCGCGTAAATCAGGACTTAGTTTGGAATTACTTCCGTTCCCGTCCCGAACTACCGCCAGATGGAGATATTCGATAGAATGGATGAATATTACACGAACTGTGGTTTAAAAATATTTTTCACAATTTTCCGCATAGTTCCGTAGGTCGTGTTGTTACACATACTAAAGAAGGTCATTTATGTGAAGCCACATGAATTCATAATTTCTTGTACAAAGAAAATATGATGTTCAAGCCACAGGCAGAAAACGACATTCTGTGACGACATTCATGGGCGTTTTAAAGACTACAGGAACATATGTATCACGTAACCACATCCCATAAACGACAACCTATTCACGTCTAGCTTTGAGTCTGTGTCAGCAAACGCAGTCTAGGTCTCATTATTTCCTTCTTTAGAGAATATTCAAAGAAGATCATCTCTTACATTGAGAGGGTAGAAAATCCATCAATGTAAGCATTTTATAAAATATTATATATTAGTTATATGTTAAAACGTAATGGTTATTAGAAAAATCTCTCATATTTTTGATAGGATTAAATTTAATTTATACTATTACTTAAATTTAAAAAGGGCTTTATTTCACATAAATATTTACAATATATGGCGGGGTTTAGTGCCCATGTCCTATTATAATATAATATGACACAGACTATGATATCCTGACATGTAGCAAATATAGTGATACATTTCGTCTCGGAAATAATTTATATAACCTGTGATTCATTGGTAATATAATATATTCAGAAAGTACTGTAAATGTGTGAAATATTCAAGATCTTATATGGTGTTCATGAATATGATAATTTTACGATTATGTTAGGGTATGGATATGTTTCATTCATTCCACCACTCAAGAGTTATGAGTCCATGGGAAAAAATTGCAAGCGCAGAAATACTGTACACTTGATATTAGTAACCAATTATAAGAAAAATGGAAAAGTTGGAATTAATTCTTAAGTCATTGAAAAGTGTTCTGTTTTTGTTTGTTTGTTTGATTACGTCTCAAGATATATAGTAATTACATCTATGTGTATAAATATATTCTCTATGATTCATCGATCACTTTCGGACCTTTGTTGGTCTCACGATACATTTGTGTTAACATATTTCTACCACGTTTCGACTTAGGTTTGAGTCACCATGAGATATCTCACAATATAGTTAACAAGTTGGCAACATGACCTACGTACAAAATATACTCGTTCATACGATCTCATCTATTCTTTTAAATGTCCCTGTCATGCATTTCCGTGTGTAGTTCTCATTTTTTCTAACAATGTTTGGTCCTGTGGTATTATTGCTATAGTAAAAACGTCAATTATATATGTCCAATGATACTATTTATGAAGTTAGTGTTGCTAAGTTATTAATTATAATGTCAAACATCCGATGATCACTGAACGGAGTCGGAACGTAGTTCATATGTATTATATTAATACAAATGAATTTTAAGATCAATAATTGTCTGCAGATGGTCGGTGTATCATAGAGAATGAGTTAAAAGATATTTTCTTTGATCAATTCATTTAGAAAGTGAAGGAGTCAATTTCTTTTAAATATCTAATATCATATTTGATTATGTTTGTCATGAAAAAACCCTACATCGCGAAAAAGACTTCAGGTCGACAATCAAAATATGCGGATATGTCTTTTATGCATTATATACTACAATCAGTTCACCACCCAGTTGATCAGTGTCAATTTTGTCCCGGAGGAAATAACGCGAACGCGGTAACACTGCTTAGTGTCATGAATACGCTCCTCCTTCTCTGTTGTACGACCTCTCACGTCTGAGGAAACGATATGTTACGTGATCGATACGAACTTTTTGGGAAATGAAAAAACTATTGATATTGAAGTTCACATGTGTTTCAACCTTCTACACCCAACTATTACCGAAGACATAATCAATATCTCCAACTACATCGTGAGTGTGGCAATTCATAACAGAGACAATAAGTGGTTTTATTTACCACCAGAATCAGGAAAACGGGAGGAGGCCGCCTCACCTCGTCGGGTAGTACATCACTTGTGACAGTACCGAAATTAGCTGAAGCACTGTCCACTGAATCAACAAGAAATATTGCAGGACAATAAATAAATTGACTTTATTTGTCTGATGTTAAGCAAATTAATAGGACCAATATATTTTACGTAGATGGTAAATAAATGATTAAATATGTTTTGAAATTGGTTTTCTTCTTTCAAAGAGGAGCGCGTAGACAAATAACCGATAACGAATATTTTATTCCATCAAGACGAATTGTGACGTAAAATATAATGCATTTATTTTCCTTTTTAAATGGTTATTAATACTATTGTGATCGCGTTTGAAGTTCATATATAACAAATTAAAGTTTTCACATTAGATCTAACTTACTATAAATTACTTATCATAGATCAAATTATTAATATTATTCGAAATTCTTAACAGTGTGGTTTGAAGAAAGTTTACTGTATCAAAATATTGTTCTGTTTTCATTTTCCAGCCAATTGCAACAAATATTTGATCAAGTAATTTTCTGAAACATAAGATTATATTTATTTTAAATATTTTATACAACTTTTTTCTTAAATGGCTGTGTTACATATTGAGTTACACATTTATTATTCATTACTTTGCATAGTTGGGTACCTGGCTACACGTGCAGTATATTCCGCTAAGCTAATGTGGCTGAAATACGAACCAAAATTTTGGTATGGTAAACGTGACCAGCTAAATTTAGAAAAATACTGGCTTCATGGAGAACTACTTTCCCGTCTTCATCCAGCAGAATGGGACACCCTTGATGACACCGTTCGTAGAAGGACATTCCAACTGGCAGCTGAGAAGAAGAATCAAATAAGTACGTTGAACCGCTTGGCATACCATAGTAATTTTAAAACTGAAATTCCACACTCAACTCAATCTTTCTATCCCCGCATTTCAATCATCTCTTCTCACCAATTTAACAATTCTGAATTATCCATTCTGGTAAAAAACCTCAAATTTTGCCCTTCCAATTCCATTAATAATCACACTATCAAACTGCTTTGTACACACTTTGACTCCAATAACATTTCTTCCGATATTAAAATTGTTTTAGCACACGCCATTAAACTACAAACTGCACACCAACAGGTAAAAATTCATAGTGACACAAGGATTTTGAAGAAAATAAATTTTACTGTCAAGGAAAACAACCTCTTAATTACAAAAGCCGACAAAGGCAATACTGTAGTAATTATGGATAGGTCAGACGATGATGAAAAAGTTGATACATTTTTATCAAACAACACCGTTAAACCGAACAAATATCCAACTTCCCAATACTTAAACAAACTCAAATCACTCGTCAATGACTCTCCTATACTTATCTATCAACCTAAATGCTTAATTTCATCTAATTTACATCCACGACTCTTGTATGGTCTTCCCAAACTTCAGAAACCGAATGTTCCGATCCGTCCTATTGTCTCATACAACAATTCCATCACTCATAAACTAGCCAGACATCTTAACACCTGCTCCCACAAGCACATAAATTTCACATCCAAACACATTATCAAAAGCAGCCACGAACTCACGAAACACACAGAAAACATTTACGTCCCCACCAATGCCAAATTTATTTCTTTTGATGTCGCAATTTTTTTCCAAGTGTTCCCACAAATGAGGTCAAAATTATTTTAAACGATTTAATTGTCCTCAAGAGATCAGTTCAGACCTTTTCAATCTTTCGTCCTTTTGTTTAGATATAAATTATTTTTCCTTCAACCACATCTTGGACAAACAACATTTCAGTTTACAGATGGACTCCCACCTCTCCCCCCTCTTTGCAGACATTTATATGGACAATCTAGAAAATAACATTTTAAACTCAAAGCATCCTCTATTATACAGCATAATTTATTGGTACAGATAGGTTGATGACTATCATTGTACTATGGAGTTGTACACTTCTACAGCTTAACAGTTTTAAAGATTTACTAAATTCCTTACACTCCACAATCAAATTCACTATAGAAATTGAAAAAGAAAAATCTCTGAATTTTTTAGATATTAATATAAAGATTATAGACAACAAACATATTTTTAACATTTTTCGGAAACCGACTCACACTGTCATACACATCCTACTTCCCACAAAAATTCAGCCTGGCACTCAATGATCCACAGAGCTCTTCAAATTCCAATGTCCAAAGAAAACTTCACAAAATAAATTGACACAATCAAACACGTAGATTACGTCAATGGTTACACAACGAAATTAATTGTCAACATACTACACTAAAAACTTTCTAAATTAAACACTTCACACATCACTTCTTTAACCCAACTCCTCAAATACACTTTCAAACCTGTATTTATCCCTTATCTAGGACAAATTACCAACAAAATTGCTAACACTCTTCCTTCTTTGGGTTACAAGACAATTTTCAAAACATACAACTCTATCCAAAACCAAATTTTGCGCCCAACAGACACCACCCCCACCCTAGAAAAAAGTGGAGTATACCTTCTATCTTGTAATGATTGTGATGTCAAATATGTGGGAATAACCGGTAGGAAATTTAAATTCAGAATTAAAGAACACATTCACGCTTTACACATAAATCTCATTTTGCTGACCAACTACGCCTTTTCACCCACTCTTTCAACATTGATCAAAACATACACATCCATGAAATAGAAAGCACCTTCAGAAAAAATATTAATCTTAGAAAATTTCCACGTACACAAATTATTAACACAAAATATCCCTCTGTGCAATGAATATATAAGCAACCTTTGTCCTCTTTTGTCCCTTCTCCTGGAATAACCAATTTACTCATGGACTTTCCCGGTCAGTGCTCTAACCTCTTTCCCCGCTCCTACTTACCTGTAGTTCTTAAATAGCGCCCAGTCCAACCTTTTGGAACATTTGCCCTTTGATACTTGGCATTGTCAGGTACGTTCAACTCACTTATTTGTTTTTATATTTTCATTTATTTGCAGTTTTTATCTCTTATTCACAGATTCATTATACATTAATTTGTTGCTGTTTCCAATACACTTAAAAACTTTATTATATTTCATTAATTTCAATTTTTTATAACTTTAACAAATTTCATATGTTCATAAACTTAACAAAAAATTTTGTACTTTGCATTCTTACATATTGTTTATAATTTTGTATTTCGTTTTATTTTAGACTGAAGATGCTGGCGAAAGTATTATCTGAATTAATATTTTACTGGTAGACAACACCACTTCTTTCATTTATTCATTTATACATTACGCTATGCTATTATACTATGCATTAAACATAATTCAATTAAGTTCTGTATCTGTATTCTTTTATCTCTGTCTCCACATTATGATGGAATCAACGAAAACGTTCTCAAATCTGGTGGGACAACACTGCAGTTCGGCTTTATCTATCACTTATCGTAGTCTTATTGATCTACTGAGTTCTGAATTTTATGCTGAAAAAGAAGAATATACGTCTTAGATTATTTTCAAAAACTATTTTTGAGTTTTCATTTCATCATTACCCAGGAAACATTGAGATATTGATTATTTTGAGAGAAATACTTTTAGAAACGCACTCAAGTCCAGAATAAATTAAAGTCCTGGTTTTGAGTCTCACTGTCACTTCTTCTTCTTCTTCTTCTGTAGTCGTACATCCCTTATAATTCCCTTATAATTTGACCTTGGTTTTCTTCACTATGACTCTCCACTGCTCTCGATATTCAGCCTTTCTCCTCCATTGCCTCACACCAGTTTTATTCAAACCTTCCTCTATGTTATTTAACCATCTCTGTGATCGAGTTTGTACATTCCATGTAACCAATTCCAGTTCCTTTTTTACTTTGCAACGTTGTCATCATTTTTTATTTATATCGCGAGGCAATTGTTCAGATGTCTCACCAAAACAAGGAATTCGGTAGAATGCCTACCTAGAAAGGTTGGGTTTCCACTATGGAGCCCTTGGTTTTCTGTCGGGGTTTTCCTTGCCTTAGTCTTTGGGGATCCCCTCTTACAAGGCAGCACGTTGTGTCCACTTTTACCCAATAAAAATTATGACGTGCATTTATGAAGAAGATTAGTTGATAGTATTGATATTGGGTGGTTTCAAGTAAGGTTGATTAACAGTTGGTGTCTAACAGGAATGACACAGGATGTACAAGGGGCTCGTCGAAGAGTGAGGTTATGATATGAGGAAGCGTAATGAGAGCTGGCGGGCAGGCGTGCGAATACCACACTAGCCCAGCGTCCAATTAGAAGTACGACTCTAATTGGGGCAATTCCCTCTGTTTGCATGTGCGTGCGCCACCCTCGCGACTCACGTAGCAGCTCCTTTGGGACGGCTATGGTAATATCTTCTTGCGGGATGTCTGCGTCCGTCCATTGTCACTTATGCCACGCGTCTCTTCCCTTCCCACTTAGTCCCTTCCGCTCTCGCCGCTACAGCGTCCGTTCCCTTACGTGGATGAAATGAAAAAAATCTCTCGTCAAGTAAAACCTTCTCATCTCCCAGGGATCCCGTAGACTCCTCTCATGGTAACCATCTCACTCGTCACGTACCGCACTCATTGCTTTGGGATACGTAGGAGGAGTTGACGTAGAAAATAACAGAGATAATTTCTTAATTGACGTAACAGAAATATGGTGTCATGCAAACAAATTTGTATTTCTTATCTCAGAACAAACAGTTCTTGAGTTGTAATAACTTCTGTCCAGATGAAATTGGAACCGATTTCGGGACTCGTACTTTCATCTCTGAGTGTTAGCCACTACACCATTGGTTCTCCTGTGTGATCTAGATGGAAATGGTGTTCAGCTGACGCGAACGGGTGTCGTCGTCAACGATTCTGCGATGTGCAGATGTCCTGGGTTTGACTTCCGTCTCCTTGCCATTTTCATATACCCATATCTTCTCCACGTGTAGACACATGTAAGAAAAACAGTTCTTGAATTTCCGATTTGTGAGTTGTTATTGTTGTTATTTATGTTTAATATTACATCAATTATAATTCGTAATGTAACATAGGGAATTGTCAAAAACTCATTAATGTGCCGTTGTGTTCAATTAACAGCCGTTTACAAGGTGTTTCCGTTTTTGATCAACGATTTTTGTATCTGATACAAAATGCGTGAACGCAAGCTTATCCTTTGAATTACGAAACGTTTTAAGTTTAATGTGACGAGTAAAGAAGTTCCAAATGCTGAAATATGGCATTAAATGGATGATATAATGCTTAAATACCGAGATTATAATTAGCAAGAATTTCTGAGAGAAAAGGAATGTTATGTACAGTAGCTACATATGTTTGGATCACTAGGTACACCTACTATAATTTTCACTATCATTTTTCATTCGGTACTATAATATGTTCATGCTAATATAATGTCGCTTTTAAATGAAAATGTTTCTGAAGCTGACATAATGTGAAACTAATTTTCATAGAACACAAGTATACGTGTTTTTATTTCATTTAAGGACTGTTTCTGGGGGAAATAATCATTCAAAATTTAAGCAGAAAATGTACGTATGTACAATATAAAGCAGTTTTGCGAATATCAACACATCAAGTTCATTTTGAAATTGTTTTAGTTACGCGTTAGAAAATGTTATGATTGAAAACACGCACTTTATTCATCATATTTTGACGCAAGAAACTATTATTGTATTTTCCCGTGTCACGAATTTCTTATATCTCTCATCTCCTTCAGCACTCACACGGCATTCCTTTGTCAACGTCTTATTCCTTGTTCTCCTGCCTCATGATTTACAATGCTTTAATTTATCATTCTATTGCCTTTCGCTCTAATCAACCTTTACTTCCTTTATTCACTTTCCTTCGACATCAAATTATTCTTCTTTTGATGTTCCAACTCACGATTTTCCCAGAAATACTTTGGTATGTTTGCCTTTCATCTACTCCTCTGTCATCTAGATTTCTGAAATATCTTCATGAGCTACCGTATTACTTTGATCTATCTTTGTTCTTAATTTTCGTCTTTTCGTTTTCCTAACTTTTCTTTTATTCGGCTCTGACAAGAAAATGGAAAGGAAAAAACAGATTATTCATTCTTCAGACATACTAGCGTCGAAGAATACTTATGTAACAGTACTTACCACTGGAATAAGAAGATAAGCCGGACAAGAAATACTCACAAATGATTATGAAATATTTCAAACGACACGATTTTTCTCCATTAACTTTTGTCGAAAAAGTTCACTTAATCAACAAACAAAATGATCGTGAAAAGATTATACAATTAGAAGAAATGATAATTATATTTTGTGCAATCTCTTTTGGTATATAACATATTAATTTTTTCACTAGTCTTGCGGCAAATATTATCACCAAATTACGAAATGATTGTTAAAAAATGAAATGATAATGACCAATTTACCAAATGAATAAAATGACCAAGTTACCAAATGAAATAATAAATTACGAAATATTTCGTAATTTTCTAATCTGTTACGAATATTTACGAAAACGTCTTTTTAAAAGTGTTTTATAATTTTAATATTATAATTCATTGGTTTACAGAATCTTTTTTAAACTCAAACCATACATGTTTAAATGAATGATTTTTTTTAGTAATTCACAAATAAATAAGACACTAATAGCAAAAATTGTGTAATATTTTACTATAGGGCCATTCCACGCCAAATCAACACAATTTTAATAGAGTTTTTACATGACCATCTCAGATTTTGATAAAAATTTCTAGGGAGGTAGCCATTATATACGAGATTAGGAAAAGTTATAAGTATTGTTGTAAATTTCCACCTGTTTGGAAGTTACAACAATGTAAAGTTTAATCAAAACGCATCCTACACAAAACTTTTGATTTGCTCTGAAAGGTTATGGAGAAAAAAAAAGCTTTCTCAAAGTCAAACTTTTCATATTTCATATCTCAAAATGCACCGATTAGAAAATTTTCAAATTAATACTATAAGTAGTTTACATTCTTGTTAACCATCTGGGAAAATATGAATGTGGGATGAAAATGGGTTCATAATTAAAACGGTAAAAAAATGAAAGTTTCTTACCGCGTACCGATTGCAGAACTATAATTTTTCTCTTAGTTTTTGCTATACACTATTATTATGTTAAATATTGCTCCAGGATATATTGTCTAATAATCTCAATTTGGTAGTCTAAAATGATAAATTTCCTACGTTCTGGTGTTTTGACTCCAGTTTTTACTAAAATGTTAACACGGAGTTTACCAATGTGTTAATCAATACTAATAAACTTGTTTGCATTAACAAAGACAATATTTTGATATTCCAGAATTTTGCAGTTGTTACTGGAAGATTGGTAATATATTTTTCTTATTTATTCACCCATACTAAGGCAGACACACTTTCACGTTACGCATTTATATATGTTTGCTGCTTAATCACAACCAAACCACGAATCCGATCGTGATGAAATTTGGCAAGGATATAGTAAGATGTTCAAGATGAGCATAGACTAACTTTTATTTACAAAAATACGTGAATAGAAAGATATATTATATCGCATTCACTGCCTAAACAGTTAAAGATACGTGACAACTATAAATGGCAATACTATTCGCCTCAATCTAGATCTACTAAAGATCTACAAAAAGTCCGCTACAGCATGTGTGTATCTACAAAGGTTTACCTACGTTATCAAAAACACGTTATTTAAAAAAGGTGTTATAAAAAACTTCAATTTAAAAGAATAATTTAAAAAGGAAAAATCACTCATCGTCTAATTCAATAGTTTTTTATGTTTTGTGCATTTAACAAAGATAAAAATCTTTAAATTATAAAATTTGGACAGATGGTTTGGATTTTTAAAAAATTTTAATGAAACGAAAATTTCATCTGCGCGCCTCCCGGCGAATTGGTTCGTTGGAAAAAAATTCCGGGCAACACCGGGAAATCAGCTAATATGTAATAAAGGGATATCATTGAATAAAATATAGTATTTCCTGGTTATATATTAATATCCGTAACGCGCAAACAATGTACGTGCTATTTATTTTTGTTCTGAAAACATTGAGAGGTAAAAGTAGTAGTTCTCTAAGTCTTGTAGTGGCACTAATAGTGTTGAGTCGGACGTGCTCTGTTCCACCCAAAGCTTCAACGGTGACGCGTCCTTTATTTTCGCGCGTAATCAGCTTGTCCCAGTCGCGTTACCTCCACGTGACCTATCAGGGTCAGCTTCGCATTCTCTCGTACACGACATATTCATCCTTTCCGACAAAATAATAACTTTTATGACTCAACTTCATAAGCCATTTTCATGTTGTAATAGAAATTTTGTGGTAGAAACATTTATTTAAAGTATTTTTACCACCGGAATGTTAACAATATTGTCAATGATTAATGAATTTACACAACCTTTTTTTTCAGCAGGACAACTTTTCCGCGTGGAAAATGGTGTAATGAATTAATAAAACATGAAATAGATATCAAAGCCATGGAATAACAAAAGTGATTTAATCTTTGAATTCTCAGTTTCAAGTAATTTTTTATTATGAATATTTTACAGAAAAACTCCCATTATGAAATCTATTTATTTCTTAATATCTAAATTAATATTTTACGCCTGTATGACGTTTGGTATAATAATACATTGAGTTGATTCTGTATCCATTTTTATTACTGCTTCAATCATTAATATATATTCTGCTTGGATGAAACAAGAATTCTTATTTACGGAACGAAAATATTATAGAATATTTTTTTCTCAGTGATTAAACTTTATGCATAGTACCTACTTAGGCATTACTTTTCACTTTACCGAAAATTATGAAAAGTAAAGATGAAAATAATTTGAACTAAAGTAGTTTCAGTTTTTAAGTGGAACATGGGACTTTTTGCTTTGCATATTCGTGCAGCCAGTAGGCTGTTCAGTCTGGTGGTGGAGGGGGCAAGTAACTTGAAGTTGAGGTGTCGCCTGAGGCCCGTTTTAATTAATTTCGTATTCGTTCCGCTAGAGTTCTCTTCTATCGAGATGGAGTCACGGAGTTTCTCAAGCGTAGCACCATAGGGACTCGTATATCGATCATTTATCTTCTATCGAAGGAAAAGTCTCGTTCGCAGTTCAGGAATGTCATTCTTCAAAATGCCTCCAGTACATAGCTCATTTATCTTTCACAATATAACTTACATTAAATATGAAATGACGTTCTTATAAACAGTTTTGTTACTGTCGAAAGAAGCCAACACTTTTTACCGAGAACTGAAGAGAAAAATTATGTTTTAATTTATAAGAACTTTGGAGTTTGACTGAAATGTCAAACAATGGCAATCATATATACATTCAACCGAACTCATATTTCAACGAGTGTCAATATTGATGGAGTTATTATAGATTATTTTTCCACTAGCAGTATTTTTATAAAAGGTTATGTGAAGAATAAAAACCTGTGAAAATCGTTTCGAAACACAGTTCTTTTCAAAATTCATTTTATGAACTCATCTGCACTCAATATTGTTTGCCTTTCAACACACAAAAACTGAAACAATGCTTTCGGCAATTTTCCGTGGAAATGCTTTCAAATGTTATCAGCCATGGAATTCCGTAGAGACTATTGCGTTTGACGTGTTTCAAGGTGCTTGGCCTCAGAGAACCGGTTCCGACAGAAGCCTCCAGAAATTAGGAACGGTGCTGAACAATAGGACGAAGGGGTGGCATTGAAGCAAGACGAGTCTCGCGTCCAGTGTTCCATTTCACACACCAGTGGCCTCACCGCGGCGGCGGCGGGGAGTGGGGTTGCGTCGCTGACGATGACTGTGGATAGCGGCAGACGGATAGTGCAGACAAGGACCTAGGGGATTGAAAACTGGTGGCAGCGATATGGGACCATAGAGGTGGGATAACGTCAGAGATAGCGTCTTGGGATGGGGACAGTGACTGGGTACGGTAGGAAGGATGTGACTGTGGAAAGAACGATGATTAGGGACCGCGCCTGAAATGGTTTCTGCGGGCGTTCTCTGGAAAAGGGTGATTGGTGCGACTGTGGAAAGGGTGATTGAGTAGAGGAGGATGTGGAACAGTGAATAGAGGTAGTGGAGAAAACCGGGATGACTGCGGTGTCCGTGAGGACGACCGGCACCGCACCGGCGATGTTTCCTTAGCGTTTCTCGCCTTTCTCCACAAAGCGATCGTTGCGTCTATAGACGCTCATCCCATTCTCTCTCTCTCTTTCGCTTTCTCCTGCATCTCATCCCTCTCTCTTGAGACCCCTACCCCCTCCCAACCCCGCCCTCACCTCAGCTGCCTCTGCTACTGCTTCGGTTGCCGACTGTCTCGCGAAGTCCCGAAAATCGAGCTGGGCGACCAGAGCTCCGATGTAGCTGCCGTGTTACTCGCAACGTCTGGAGACTCCTTTGGGACTTGGAAAGAAAGTACTGTTCCGTAATGGAAGATTCTGCTCTTTTGGTGGTAGTATACGATCTTAAACATTGCTTCGAAACAAAATGCTTCTGGCTGGTTCCAAACATATCTAGTTTTGATAGTCACACTTATTAGAATTATTTTATGTATTGAAAGACCGTGAATTCAAAAATTAAAAAAATCAAATGTTTAACAATTTTTTAAGTGCAATGTAAATGAAGTAAGAACAATGAAGAAATCAACAAATTCCCTCAGTGGTAGCTTCAAATAAATCAATTATAATTATTTATCTAAAGATACTGTTCTGCTGATTTCAAGTAATTAATTGTGAAATTCATGATGGGGATTATTCTTGAAAAGTTGAAAGAAACAAAACTAAGCGATAATAAATTTCTTACGAGATTTAATACAACATTTTAACATCAGCAAATAAATGCAATATCTTTTCAAATATTTACCTCTTTAAAATGTAATATGTTAAGAAGATTTTGTCTTATCTCTTTCCCAGAACAGCTCTTGAATGCATTTTCTCAACGTCTTTTAGAAAATGCGACAAGTGAATCAGATCAGGGGAGTGGAAGAAAATTTAAGGATCTGGTGGCAATGGTCTTCAGAACAAAAGAAAAGAGAAAAGACTTCCAATTCTCCTTGTCCACAGGATGTAAGGAGCTGTTGAAGTGTTTTTTGTGGGAGAGACTCGGCTGCCTTCATCGATTAGTAGACACTCACAAACTATTTAAAACTTCAGACAAAGTTCATTTAGCTTTCTAACGAAATATTTTTCTTTCCAGCAGAGTTTTCGATTTATAGGAGGGTAATTAACAATATATTTCACCTCCCAAAATATAAAACCAAAACAAAAGCAAATATATCCCGAGAAGTAAATGAAAAAACTATTATTTTTAAATTTTATTCGTCTAAAACGTTACTACATATTCTGAGTATTTATTTTCTTCAATTTTATTATTATGAAGGAAGACATATTCACAATAACATCTGGATTGCACTTTAATATTTTATATGTGCGTGCGATCAATTTTGACCACTTAAAAGAATCTGTTCTCTTTTAATAGAAACACAACAATTACTTTAAAATCGTACATCAACGTTATATAGTTTCATTTACAATTTTTAAACATATGGTTTTCTGAGTAATGCCAATTCTCGTGAAAAGGTCTTAAAATCTATTCATATATAGAGTGTTATTCTTTCAATACTCTCTTGAAACACATTCTACATTAAACATTCTTACCACGTGTCGTGCATAACTTATTATAAAAAACGGAAACATTTCGACAATGCAGAAATACTTGCCCCACAAATTTACTCTTCAATTGTGATAAAGGTTTGCTTGCCAATGTGCTTGGAGACGTGTGAAAGTTACGCATACACAGAGCGTGGCATACATCACAATCTCCATTGTTCCGACGCCACTCTTCATATCTGTAGGGATCGGCTTAACCATAACACAGGGACGGCGAGGAGTTGAAGTGGAGAGAAGGAATTGAGTGGTTAATTTGGCTTCTGTTGAGCGATGTGGTTTGTGGAAGCTTTTGAGTACTCACAGAAAGACAAAGCTAGAGACTTAAAGAAAATTGGTGGAATGGCGAGTACGGTTAGTGAGAAAGGTAGTCTCAGATGGGTGATTGCGGAAGATAAGACGGTGTTAACCAGAGAGATGACAACGGGAGGGGTATGATGATCGTGTCGAACAATGAAGGGTAGCGACTGTAGTGGGCGTTGTGAGTTCGTGGATACTAGAGGAGTCGGGATTCATGGCAGAGGTCCTTAGCAGAGGCGTTCCGTCGACAGAGACACTCCAGTGACTGCGGCTTCACTGGTAAAGGTATTTGCGGTGGCGGCGGCGAGGTGGAGGCGGTGAAGGCTGTGGTGGAGATTGTTTCTCCTCCGTGCCTTATCTCCTGCTAGACTCAATTACGCTTTTGCAGCCTTGTTACGTTGACACAAATCTACTGCCTTTGATTATCACTTCGGTAACTTTTCCTTTCCTTCCTCCCGGATGGACGCAAATATTTGCATTCGAGCTTCGACGTTTGGATATCGAACTTAACTTTCGTGTAGCATATGCTCTTCGCAAACACTGAAAATCAGAAGTTATTTACGTTTGGTGGTTTATTGGATTACATTCGGAGAAATATTGCCGCACAAGTTTGATTTATACATAAAAGTTTTGGAAAAATGTTTTAGAACTCCTCAATATGCTCCCATTTCTTCTAAAGAATATCAAATATAGCATATAGTTATATTAAATAACGCTTACTTTTCTACTTTTACTATTTTTTTTACAAAATTTACTTAATTTTTTGTCATATATACACTACATTACAAAACATCTTAAAATCCGTGTGCAACACAAATGCAATACTAGTAGTGCACATTCTTTACCATAAATGTTTCTCCATCTGCGGCATAGAGAGAGAAAAAATTCTATAGTGACGTTATGCCAAAAATAACTTCTTCCGATTCAGGGATAACCATAACGCATATTTCCGTCGAAATCTGGCTTTCGAATTTTTTTCACAATTAATAAACTGTCTATATACTACGTATATGAGAAAGTAATAAATACAGGTTTTACGCCTGTGTTGTTTTGTGTCGTTAATTGTTAGGGTCAGATAAATTAAGAGTTTCATTAGTACGAAGGTTAGTCTAAAATGTTACAATCAAAATAACTACAGTAAATATGTACATCGTTTCAAAAAATTGTTAATAAGAAACAGTTTACATACAGCTTAGATAATATTAGACAACATATTAATTTGTGACGGAAAAACAAATAAAAAATTATCTTATGAATATGCTCCGTGGCAAGAATAACATGTGCGATTTCATCGTGAGGACTAATAATGAAAGTGGTCATGAGAGTTTCTGACCCCGTTTGCTGCCATCAAGGGAATAAGGGAAAGAGGTCTAACCACAAGAGAAGAGACAGAAGAGGGAAAAAGATAGTAGAAAGGTAGAATAGCCACGGAAGCAATACGCATGAAAGAGTAATATAATGAAAGGTCATGCGAGCAGATGGAGTTAGACACTACCAAAGGACTACATGTTATTATGCAAGAATATAGGATACATAAAAGCAATGTAGGGAGGGAAATTAAAGCTGCTCACAATGAATCAAGCTGCCGGGAACTGATGAGTGTTTCTTTTTCGGGAGAGGTTGAGTGTTCCCTAGTTTTACACACACTCGCACACACACACGTGTGT
>NNCF01127576.1:134549-147138 GCA_002313205.1 Laupala kohalensis | reverse complement strand
TATATATAATTATATTATATATATTGATTCTCCCGATAGACACTGTACTCATTTTACAGTAGCTTGAGTAGACCTTGGAGTCAGTCTGGACGTTCCCATACCCGTATCATGACGGGGATTGAACCGCGGACCAGCAGACAAGCGCTCTAAATATACATCTGAGAATATTAAAAACAAAAATTTACATTTTATACGCATATGACTTCAAGATCCTTCTTAATATTGTCTGCTACACCACTAACCATTAACAAAATATAATGAACAATTAAAAAATATGGAAATACGATTTATTTTTGCTTTCACTCCGTTTAAATACAATGACAAAGCAATGGGACTATAGGAAACCTTGCACTCGGATAATGAAGACACGATTTTATGAAACTCGCATGCAATTAAAAAAAATACATTTTGATTGATGATGCACCAAACAATAACGTATCTCCTTTAACTTACTTCTTCTCTCTGCAAATTAAACATCATGAGACAATAGCAATTTAGTGAAGTGCTTGAGGATTTTTATAGAAAAGACAAATACCTTTGCTTTATCGCGAGCTATGCTCTAAATTTGAAAGTCTGTATATTTGTTTCACTGTTTCATCATAGAATTCTCTTTATTTTATGAGTTCACATTATCATCTTGTCACTGCGTCCATGGTGTTTTTCTCTGTACATTATGTCACGTAAAATTCAAATATTTTTCATGTAAAATCGATTTGTTATTTTATTAAAGTTGTACTTACCCTTCGTAAGAGATGATCATTTCGTATTTTTTGAAGGGATAAAAAGGTGGTGATCGGTACATTCGTAAAAAATACTGCAACACAAAATCAAATTGTAACTGAAAACTGGCTGAAACATACTAACTGGACAAAATTAAAACACAAAAGCCTTCTCTCAAACATGTAAGTTCTATAATACTTTGACCTTACTGAAATACATAAAAGACACAAAATTAAAAATCACAGAAATCCTGGAAATACATAATATTTTTAAAATAATGTTTTTCATTCACTTTTGTCAAATGCGATTCTCGACTTGCAAATACTCATTTTACAAATGGTTTTCATTTAGTCTAGGCGACGTACAGATTTCTATACTTTAATTATTCATTTCAACATAAGTTAGTACCAGTAATTTTATTCTTTTCATTACTACAATTTCCTTCTATGAAAATCTTTTGAAGTTTCAAATTTTTATTGTATTTGCCTAGAAGAGCGATGCCTTTGACACACTATTGCACTTCACCTACAGCTGGTCGACTGCTTGAGATTACTGGCGATTGAACCTCAAAAGCTTACATACAGCAATATCGTGAATTCGTTCGTGAAAATTTCGTCGTAATGTTGACTAACCAAATACATTGATCGAACCTTCTTATCCTCAACTCTGCAACTCCTTCCGAATCTCAAGTTGAGTGTGCAACCAATCTTCTGTTGAGTGTGGAGGAAAATCATCATGTAGCTCGTCGTATTGATGATCGAAATACAAAAACCGATGACTAATGGAAAATACAACTGGAATTGCAAATGGAAATGCAAATACAAATCGCGAGAAAAGAATTCAAATAATTTTCCGTTACTACTTTTTTTTTCAAGAATCACACATATACGTAATAATTTTTTCTTCTAGTTCTTTTTTCTCTTATAGATAATTTTACGCTTAATTTTGTAGTATAAAGAATATTTTAAATACCTTTTCTTGAGTGTAGAAAATGTTGGACGTATTATGATTCTCGTGCAAGAGATCATGTGTAACCTTCTCAAATATCTCCACGTACTATCACGTTTACGTCGTTTGCGTCTCCGTCTCAGAGTGGCGTCATTTCCTTCTCATATTCTGGTTTTATAGCTAGCTCGAATTCACCCTCCCCCCAGGGAACTTACATCTAGTAAATACGTGTTTGTCAAATATGGGGCCCCGAGTCTGGTATTACTTCCACTTACTTGTGTAAGGCTCCTTCCTTTCTCTTTCCTGACCTCCCTTGGTCACCTCTTGTTCTTTTCGATCCCGACGCTAGGGTATCTTTCTATTTCCTTTTTCTTCTTCTTATCCTTTTTTATAATGATATATGTAATATTTTTAGATATGTTGATATTTGATTTTTGAGTTGTAATTCAGGAGGGTTTTTCGTGGGTATGGTTGAGTCATTCGGCAAGTCCCACACGCGGGGAGAGTAATGTTGGGTCTCCTTAGTGCGTAACTGCATTTTCCCTACCTGTACAAGTTTTTAGGGCTCTAATGACCTAGATGTCGACGAGCCGTAAAACCCCAGAAAAAAAATCAAACCCACTTCATTATTGGTTTATTAATTACGATTGAGGTATTTCGGTGTTTGACCCCTCTTATTTGCGCTTGCGTTCCGCTAGGAAGTATCAGGATGTACGACCACTGCGACTCCTACCAGGAATTTTGAACGTCACTTTTTGTAACATTCTCCGCCACGTCACCCCCCTCAGTCACAATTGACGTATTCAATTTATTAATGTGACTCAAAACAATGAATGACTACATAAGAAGTATACTTATCTTCATTTTCTCACCTAATTAATCGCGTAGTAAAGTCGTTAAATATTGTATAATATTCTTGAACATATCATTTGAAATAAATGTTTAAAATACGACTTGTATTTTAAAAGGCAATTCACTCTTTAAGGCATTCATTATTAAAGAAAACTTTGTTCTAAATAGCATTCCTCGTTATTAAATCACTTCTTCCTGAATTTCTCTTGAGAGTTTGATCTCGTGAAAAGCGTTCTAGACAACATACATTCTTTGAAGGAGAAAATGAGAGCTGTGAGGAAGGAAACGTTGGGTACAGGAAAAGATTTTCAAGTTAATTAAATTCTCGAAAGCAGTTCTATTTCATTCTCCGTTGATACCATGCCATCTCCGAGTATAAAGGGCGGTTTATATACACGTATGTGTATTTGAAACCTTTTACAACAGCTTGTTTCATTTCATTAACTGTCTCATTATACAGCGCCTGGGGCCACTTGAAGACTCATTTATTCTTTTTCATCTCAGAGAAAGTTATCAACTGCTTAAACTCGACATTTGTTTTTTTAATGTAACTTTACATTTGAGATATTTTGAAAGTCTTAAAAATTATTTCTGAAAATAACGTTTCTGAGTGCTGTACTAATAAAAGAGCTAATTAAGTGTGTAGCATATATTTAACAGGCGAATCAATTGATTTCCATTCGATTCGCAATATGATTGAACTGATAGGCATATTTAAAATGGGTTTTATAAATATCTAAGAAAATTAGTTTTTAATTTTACGAATTGAAAGAAGGTCCGACATCTACTTATAGGAAACAAGCTCTAATACATTATTTTTATGTGACTAACAAATATATTCTGTATATTCTTGACTTCAATAAACTTTACCATTCTCTATATTTAAACGACATCTCGAGATTCGTTGTTTCGCAAGGTCTTCATAGGTAATGTAAACGATATTAGAGTTTATGTAAAAAACGTTTGCGTAATACTGTGATAAAATATAGTTTTTAACAGAATTTGAATATAATTGCAAGATATCGTATGGAATTGGTATAATTCGAACCACAAATTACTTATAAATATTTCTATAATTTTTTATATTTATACAGTGAAGTAAAAAAATCAAATCTCATTGCCTACAAGTGATGTGTATATTCGAAAGTAATTTCACATAATTTGCGATTCTCTTAAGTTTTTCATATATGTGAAAAGGAATTAAATAAATATAGAAAACATTTGTCTAAAATATGAACTAATAACGCAAAAGATTCTCGAGTTATAAATAATATAAAACTACTTAAGGAACAAATAAATTACATCTTCTAGTGCCATATTTATCCACGATATAACAATTCGTGCAACCTAAAAAAATAATCAGAGATCAATAATATGAAAACCTCGTTTCAGATATGAATAAATAAAAAAAGACAAATCCTTTTTATTTATTATAATCAAATTGAAATGTATTAACCCATATTAATACCATAAGTTTTTTTCTTTTTTCATTCTTACTTTTCAAAAAGAAAGAAAGAAAAAAGAANCTTTTTTCATTCTTACTTTTCAAAAAGAAAGAAAGAAAAAAAGAAAGAAAGGAATGGAGGGGAAAAGAGAGAAAAGAGAGAAAATAGAATTAAAGAACGAAAGAAAGAGTAAAAGAAAAACAGAGAAGACATAGAGAAAGAAGGAGAGAAAGAGAGTAGGAAAGAGAGAGAAAGAAAGAAATGCAAAACGCGGAAAGAAACAAGAAAAGAAGAAATGAATGAAAGAAAGAGAGAGAATGAAAGGGAAAAAAAGGAAATAAAGGAAAAAAATGAAAGGAAAGAAGGAAAAAAGAAAAAGAACGAAATATAAATAGAAATAAAGAAAGAGGAAGAAAGAAAGAAAGAGAAAGAAATAAAAAAATAGGAAGAAAGAATGATAGAAAGAACGATAGAAAGAAAGAATATCTGAAACGAGGTTTTCATATTATTGATCTCTGATTATTTTTTTAGGTTGCACGATTATTCAATAACTATTATTCAATGGTTAAGCTCGACTCCACTGGCGGTCATAATCAGGCTCATAATAATGCAAGGAGGTTGTGCAGATTTACTTTTTTGTCGTGTGGCTTTGTTGTGTGTGGGGGAGAGAGACAGTAGTTTAAACAAATAGTTTGGAAAGTCATGAAGTAAGAAAAGAAGTTGACTTCACTTGATTGCTAATGTAAGAAAAGTAGAAGTTACTTATACATTTCGTTGATTTATGATTTAATTATTATGTACTGCATTATTAATAATTGATGATCGTGCAATTCAAGTCTTCAATATACACATCTTGTATGATTTCGCATATATCAAATGCGTGAGTTGTTGAATGAGATTTGTTGCAAAGTGTGAAGTACTTATAATTTTGAAAGAAACGTTTCTTTCCTTTGATATGAATAAAAAAATCCTGCTGTCTCAGTATAGGAAATTCATCAGTTTTTACAATATTAGCAGAAAATGGTACAGATTTGATTATGACATGGTCTATGACAAATGTGTAATAGAATCTCTAAAAATGACTTAGAAGAGTATCACACTTTCAAGATTTTGATCTATTTAGAACGACATCATTCTATCATGAATAAAAAAATATTTATTTTGGTCAATGACACGACCACCATATCGTTACCCTCGTATTGCACAATAATTCATATTATTACAGACTTTATTATGTGTTCATTATGGTAATATTTTAATTTGAAAATTTTAAACATAATATCTGTGATTAATCAAGAGCCATGAAAATCAATCCAACTAAATATTTGTTTACTTAATAATATATGGATAACATGTACGTATATACTGTTGATCACATGACAAGTTACCTTGATTGCTGTTAAAGAACTCAATAAAGTGCAGATGAAATTTTGTTTCTGTTCATATTTAATTACTGGTCATGTAAAAAGTAGTATGACATATTTAAATGATTATAGCTTATCATAGTATTATAAGTCACCAATGTAAGTATAGAATTAAAGTGTCGTGATATCTATTAAGCGAAAACGGTGCTTCTCTTACATTTAGTTCATTATCTCTCACGTTCTCAAACGCAGTTTTCAACTGCTTTTTTGAACAAAAAAATATTTATGTATTAAAGTTAAAGATGTTATACATCAGATCTTCAAGGACGTTCTGAAAATATCCCTTCATTGAAGTCCATACATCGTATCCCTGATGAGATACGAGACCAAAGTGAAGATCTAACTTCATCCCGCATTTTAATCTCAAACACCCATGCACAGTATTCAGTCCTTGTTAAAGAAACTAATGAGTCCGATTTTGTCCTTCCCTGATCAGTCGACTCGTAACATGTTGAATTCGCCTTCCTCTCAGTTCGCGACGTTCTTCGCCGAGAATGCAAATTTCTGGGACCGCATTCCGAACGGTTCGCTCGACGAACTAAGTGTGGAAGTTGCAAGCGTCAACGCTGTCGGCGTTGTTGATGGCATACTAAGCCAGCGAACTATTACACTTGGCAGACGTTGTGACGCACTGCGTTACAAACAAATTCAGAATGAAAATGTGCATCGATTCAACCATAACTGGTGAGTGATATAAAAGTTGTGCTATAATTTTTTTTTGTAAGGGGAAGGTAAAATATTAAAAAATTTATAAAAAGTTATTACTGATTCTAGTGTGCAAAAGTTATCTATTATTATTATTATTATTATTGGAGGAGTCAGCGTGGCTCAGTGGGTAGAGCGCTGAACTGCTGGCTGGATGGCTTGGGTTCAAACCCTGGTGAGTTGGGGATTTTTCATCACACGTCAACATCGAGGCTGACTCCCAGGCCTACTCAGCCTGCTGTAAAATGAGTACCAGGGGCTATCCTGGGGTCAAACCGGTCGGAGCGAGATGCTGACCACATCTCCTCCTCCTAGTACCGAGGTCAAGTAATTGCGGAGCTCTACCCTCCGCGAACCCCTTGGGCACCTTCGGGGCCTGTTGTGGGATAGTATGACTTTGATTATTATTATTGGAGATTTAGGGCTAGCCAACATTTTAAGATTATTAAAGCTCTGACTATCAGTTATCCTTTACATTACTTCGCAAATGTTCCCTAGTTTTTTCGTTCCTTTTCTGCGAAACCAGGTGAAGTAAATTACACAAATGAAGTATCGTACGTTATTATTTCATCTTTCTCCTTTTACTTCCTGAGATAAATGAATTTAAAACTACACCAAGAGAAGATAATACTTGACTCATTTATTTGAAAAGGACGTACCTTGACTACCTGCCCAAAGAAGACGTTGGATAAATAATAAACAATATTCGTAGGAAATCGTACGTTCGTCTCGTGATGCTCCATTCTGTATGACTATATGACATTTACAACTGTTCTGATGTCCGGTTTACATTGTTTAATGCTAAATATGAAAACGTGAGAAACGTGCCTACATTATCTAGGTAAATAAATTAGTCCTGCTAAAAGTGTCGTTACTAGTGTTTTTATAACCGGATAGCACGGGATACTTTATCCTTCCGGTAATGGTAGATTGTTTTTTACCGCGCATCATTGGATGGTTCCGCTACCGGTGAGGATAACTTTATCTGGTGATATATGAGCGAATAAGCATTATCGGAGTGAGAGAACTTCAAAAATCTATGCAGTGGATGTTGCCAATAACCTTATTTTTTAACTGGATAAACTTAGGGACAATTAATTTTTGTATTACATTAATTACCTCATCATTTGAATAAATTATGTTACAATAAATGATCTTGAATAAATAAAAATGATAACTCGAATCAGAAAAATAAGATTAGACAAAAACCAAATAGCTAAAGATTACGAAAGATTACGAAACGTTTCTCTGTTATGGTCATACGAGGTGTACAATTTGGATGAAAAAATATTAATAGAACTGTGTTTGATGTTTTGATATTGCGTTTTTGGGATCGCTCTTTTCTATTATTTTCCAATGTTTATTCTTTCCAATATTCTTTATTGCGTTCTATTATTCTTAATGTTTTCCTCGTGTTTCTTCCATTTTCACTCTGCTCCTCGACGATACACAAGATTGCGTTGTAGTATTTTGCATGGTACTATCTTTTGTTTTGTAAATAAACCTTGTCACTGTCCGTACATTCTCATCTTTCGTAAGCGCTTCATGGTTAATTCTCGCAAAAATGGCAATGTCAAACGGTTTGCTAACTCGAATCTCTCTACCTCATGGATAAGCATGGTAAAATAAGCAAGATCTACCGATCGGTTGAGGAAAACTCTGTTAGAAACCAGCTCAGCAAGTAACCGGCAGATAGTGGAAAGTGGTGAAATACGGCGTAAATCAAATGAAATATTCATAATTTTGTACAAAATGTTAGTTCAATTCAATTATCTTTCCAAATAAATCGTACGGCTATAGCTAGTTCATAATTCATAAAATTAACATTTGCGGAGTTGAAGGCAAACTTTATTGGAAATACTACGCCATGTTTTCAATCCCCTTTGCGATCTTCAACTACCCACATATTTTTTTAAACTTCGACCACAACGCAATAGTTAATACTTTGTGGTAATTAATACTCTTGTCTTAATACTATACTATCATATCGACAATGATTCACAGAGAATCAAGAGGTTATTCGTTCAACTACGCTATGCAAAATAACTACCTGAAAAGAAACAACTAAAACTTCGTATAAGAACAGACTTCCTTGCATTTATTAGAAAGTGAATTCAATATTAATTTGCAGTTATTTAATACAGCGTGTTTGAATAAAAAATGCATCAAACTAATGAAAGGGAATTTGAAGTGCAATTGGTAGATATTTTATAGGACGGACAAGTGACGTCTTAGGGTTCAAATGACCTTCTTGTTGGCGAGTCATAAAACCTTAATAATAATAATAATAATAAGAAGAAGAAGAACGGATCAACCTTCCTACATCGTATGGAGGATTAGGGATAATTGATATACCACGTCTCAACAACAAACAAATTAAAAGTCTGATGTTTCTATATGATAAACAAAATTCACATGGTAAGTTTAGAGTAATCTGTAAAGCTCATACGAAAGCAACATGTTTACATTTATCATATTTCTGCTATACCCTTCAATGTAAATCAGTATATGATAAAAAACTGACGAGATCAACGACGCTGCATGGGACTTACGCTAACTAAATGGAAAATGTCAACGTTGACCAAGAGGCAACATATTGGCTCAAAAAGGGAACCTATTTGGAGAAACAATCTGATTCATTATGGTTATCCAGGATAGGATAATATCAACAAGGAGTTATAGAAAATTCATCCAAAAGTAAAGGAATTGAAGATAGGTGCCAAAAATCAAAGACGCATCAGAAACTATTGAGCACGTCACTGGTTCTTGTAGACTCCTTGCAAACACGGATTGCACCAAAAGGCACAACGATGTAGCAAAATTTCTTTACAATCATTCAGGAAACATAGCAGACACTCCCTACTACAAATATGAACTTCCACATGTCACTGAAAATAACAATTAGAACTGATATAACCATACCAGCAAACCACTCAGACATCATGTTCCTGGGCCGAAGTAAGAAGGAAATTCATGTAATTGATGTTGCCATCCCACTGACTCACTATATTGACAGGACTTACGGTTTAAAAATAAACAAATACAAGGACTTGACTGACCAGCTCAAGAAACTCTGGAAAGTGGAGAAAGTTATTATTTGACCTATAGTGATTTCGGCCACAGGAATTATTCCGAAATCCACAAAGCATCATAGGAGCAGCTAAGACGCAGAAATCCGTAATCCTTAACAAATGCGATACAGTGCGAACATTTCTAGGAGAAGAGCATGATTGAACTTGACAATGTCTGTTCGTTAAGTAGAAATGATCCTGCATCAAGCCGCGGAAGACATTCATTTATTCATTAATTAATAATAATAATAATAATAATAATAATAATTCTTATCCTGAAAATGCGAATAATGCCATTAGGAAAACATTCTTTTATATAGAAAATACTTGTGAAAAGAAAACCGAGTTGAGGTTTGTTTAAGAATTTTTGGACTCGATTAAATTAATATTTGAGAAGAGATATACATTCAATTTCTTTCAGAAATGATTGTAATTAAAGAATGATAGATAAGTAATGTAAACGTACATTAAGAATAAATTTTAAAAACGAATTTCTTCTCTTTCAAATTGCAATATTGAATATGTACTAATTATATGACATAACTTATATAATTGTTGCTATTTTCTAACGAATAGTTATTATTTAGTATGGTAAGTTTATGTGTGTTACAATTAATATATTGTGCAACCAGCATGATAATGATTACAAAAATTATACTTTTCATTGAAGATTATTCATTATTAATAATTCATTAATTCTTTATTCATTACTTCGTAAATTCCTATTATGAATTATTATTGCATTTCATTATTTTTTGTTGAGATGGTTATGAGTTTCTTAATGCAATATATTTGTCACTCTTGTGACTTTGTGTGCGGTTATTTAACAAAACATTTCTACATTATTTTTCCTTTGTATTACCAAAATTTGATTCGAGATATACTCAACAATACAGTGAAATTTTAGTGAGATACATTTTACTTGTTATGTATGTTTAGTACAATTTTTGTTTCTGATTCAAAATCATACTATTTTAAAAAAATTTAATCATAATATTGGTTACGAATCAATAAATAAAGAGTCAATATTTTATTCTATTTAAAATTATGTTAAATGAAGGGAGTACATGTAACGCAATAACGTACTCTTCCCTTTAATTTGAATATGTATTTCTTATTTTACACTTGTTCCTCAAAATCTCGGAACAGTGGTGAAGTTGTGGCGTAGCATGATGGAAGAGGCAGTGGGTTTTTGCTGGTCATGAAGCTTAGCCACCACCTAATTACACTTGCAGCAATATTGAAATAGTTACACCAGTCTTGCTTCGAAAGCTACCAATAAATTAAGTATTCCTGAAACCTTCGCCATGCTCGTGGCCAGACGTTCTCTACTTATTTCCGCTTTGGAATTTTAATCAGAATTCTATATTACATTGTTTTATGCGTAAAACAAATGCACAAGTTGATTGTAAAACAAACTTTCACGTGATTGGAGCACGTTGAAATTAAATTTAGTCTAATGACATTTTTAGATGATATATGAATACAATAATAATTAATTTTTGTAATAAACATGAATGCATTTTTTCACGACTTTCAGTAGGAATTTATTACACAAGGAATAAAGTATATTGATAAAATAATACAAGTTGAACAATATAATTATCATACGTCGGTATGAAAATTCTTCCAATGGGTAAATATTATAATATGTCTAAAGTAAAATGCTTTACATTGTCACTTTTGCTCCGCAAGAGAATACCCGTGATATAATTGTATTTAAAATTGATTCTAGACGGTATTCTTAGCATATTTATAGCGGCAACACACATTTCGTGAATTTTATAGTGATAAAATATGTATTTCAGAGATTCGTTTTCTTGTTATTTACTTTCTTTTAATCATATTATCGATTTTACAAGATAATATTGGAAAAAATCTTCGAGAGCAATTATAAATAAAATTTTACTTCAAAACTATTTATCGAGGGTAATGTTTAACAGAATAAATTAAGCAATAGATGGAAGAGGAAATAATTTTTTCGATTAATCATAATGCATTAAAAAAACTAACTTTATACTGTTATAGAGATTATTTTTTAATCAGAATAAAATCAACGAAAATTTCTGTCGTAATAAGTGTAAAGCAGCTAAAGAAATTTCATTTTATTTAAGTTTCATTAAAGAAACTTATTTTCAAAAGAAACTTTCATTTCAAAAAAGGCGATGTGCTTTAGTAATGTTCAAACCATTATTTTATGCGACTGATTGTTAAATATGACCTTAAATCTAAGTGAAAGTAATAGAATGATAATTCCAGATCTATTTCTGGTTTCTGTTATGTTAAATGAACGGTAGAGAAGTTTCAATTCCGACGCGCGTTCAAATGTTCTCGTATTTATTTTTAAAATATGGGTTTTACAGGAGAACCTTGAAAAGTAATAATGGGAAGATTTCCAATAAAAAATGACTGGTAACATGAAAGTTCACTTTACGGAGAAAATGGATCGGAAAAAATGTGAACATTTATTATATAAGAATGTCACAATGTTCTGGGATTTTCAGATTTATCTTTCATGATAAGTGGCATTAAATAAGAATAGAACGATATGATACTTAAAACTACACGGCTTCATTGTTTTAACTGTTATGACCAATAAATGATATTCCGAGATAGGGCAAGGTTTAAGAAAAGTATGTGACAATGAGAAGGTTGATCATTACAAATTGCACAATGTTATACATTACCGACAACAAGCGCCAAAAATCACTTTCAGATACATTGATACTTCTGTTTATAGCTAATTAAAAATTGTAGCTCTTGGTCTCTCCAAAACTGTGTTGGAAATATTGGAGGTTAGGATATAAGTCGTCTGCTTTTTCGATTTCCATAATTTCCCAACAGAATACGTTGTCTTAAATTTCTATTATTACGTATTACTGGTTTTCTAGAAATAGGACTTTTTAGAAATAGGACTTGTTCCGGGGCGACGTGGCGATTTGAATAGTGAAATCCTCTGGCGGATGCCACGGAACACAACAGATTTATGAAGACGGAGGACCAGCTTCCGAGGAAGCAATTTGAGGGATGTAAAATAAGGAAAAGACCAAAAATAATCCTTATAAGTTTAATGAATCGAATTTCGTCACAACATTGTATGGGATAAATGAAATAAACATTGAATTGATTCTTGAATTATTAAACTAACAATACATAAATAAGAAATAATTGAGCAATCAAAATTGGATTGAGCAGAATGGTGAAATACGAATCTAACAATCACTAAATCAATAATCTTTCTGGATGATTACATAATTGGCACACCAATCCATCAATTCACAGACTACTTGGGTATTTTAGTATTATATAGAATTGCTGCTTAATAAAATGAGATAAATATCCAAGAGTCAACAAGACTTATGATTAGAATGAAAATCCTTATATTAATAGTGCCGTTTGATCAACACAACATTACGTATTTCAT
>NNCF01127576.1:97762-133627 GCA_002313205.1 Laupala kohalensis | reverse complement strand
GAGAGGGATGTTAGGCTGAAAACAGCTCAGGAAGGGTGCTGAAAGTGAAAGGATAGTGCCGTCTACTGGCACTATCTTACGGCCAGCTGATGAGGCTTAATGCTAATACGCGCGAATTTTGCTAAATGCAGGGTGCAGGAAATGTGCGCTTTCGGGTGAAAGGTTTTTCGCCTAACAAAGGCCAGCTACCGCAGCCTGCATTTTGGAGGGTGAGAGGGTGCCAAACGTAGCCTCACTTAGGGCAAACTTTATTCCTAGCTGGGTGGAATTATGTGTGCCGAAACAGGGCTAATTCATTAAAATTTAGATTCATAAACTTAGTTTGAACGATGTTATTTGGAGTTATTTAAGGGTATTAGGATTTTAGTATTTGAAAGTTATATTATATTGAATTAGGAGAAATTGATACGAAAATAAATTAAATTTAATAAAGTAAGAGTATTGATTTCAATTAAGATCATATTAACTTCAGAAGTCGTAAGATGGAAAGTGTTGGTTCATTTTGTTAATACTCGTCAGACGTCTACTCGTAATCTTAAAGTGCACTCTCACGAATTCATTTCTCCTTTATCATAATAACCAACTTAACACAAGATCCCCATTCTTCATTTCAAAATTTTATCTCGTTATATCAACAGTACTTAATTGTGAACCATCCCTGAGATTAAAACGATAAGAGCTTCAAGAACGCAAGTTAAGCTGTAAAGTCATCCTTAAAACCACGTTCAGGTCCGTAATTTCTTTGTAGAGTCACATGAATATTAATGTCTACTAGTTCCTCGGGGCATGTCATTAAAAGACATTACCGCTTCTCACAACAGTTGGAGACTTCAAGCTTTTAGACACAACTCATTACATTTTTGACAATCATTATAATGTTAAGTAAGAGAAGCGTCCATAATCTTCCTTCCGAAGGAGATCCTCAACGAGCCATTTTCATAAAACACGGTGAGATCAGGAGCTTGTCCTCAACTTTCCTTGGAATAACTTTGAATATTTCTTTTCTTATTTCAGCGAGATAAATGGTTGTGTAGTATGTTGATAAGAAAGCTAAATCTTTGAAGAAGAAATTCAGCATGCTACCACAATTCGAATTATTTGCCGGTTTAGAGATATTTTTATTTAAAAATGAATAGAAGTTTTATAAATACTTTCTTAATATTTATTGGTCGTGTATATTATAAGATCTTCTGATTCAGCAATTAATAATGTTGAATAGCATATCCTTGAAGAACTTTTGAAAATAAAGGTCAATTTTTTCGTACATCATTAATCATTAATACAATTACGGAACCTTAAAGGTATGCGTTTGTATTTTATCAAATAAAGCAATTTTCGAGAAATACTATTTATATAATCAACGAAATAATAACGAAGTCAGCAAATTTATTGTACACGGTTCACTGATAAAAAAGCATGATATCGTCTACCAACATATTCCAATAATATCTAGAACGACCTTTTAAGTAAATTAAGTTTGTATTAGCGCTCTGGACGTTTCGACTGCTGCTTTGTGTCGTTATCAGTAATCGTCATCAGCTGTCGAAACGTCGTTAGCGGTAGTAAAAATTTAGTTTGTTTTAAGTATTTGAATAAAATAACGTCGTCTCCCTCCAATTTCCGTACAGTAATTTTCGCCGGAACGAAGAGAAATTAATTACCCAACAGCTATCTATGTGTAACTCAGGTTTTCATTAGCCATACGTCAGCGTCATGGCTGTGGACATATGTCGTTGTGAAGGCGCTGCGGCGGCGCCTGAGGCCCCCGAAACGCCGCCAGGGGCCGCAGCCGGTCGTGTCACCTTTCGCAGCCGCCCATCTTCAGTCTGGCCATCCGTGCCACCGCCACCGCCACCGTCGCTACCACCCCCTTCACCGACACTACCTCCACCGCCAACAGCGTATCGACCGCTCAGTGGCCTGCAGCGGCGGCCTCAATGGTCGCACCGCCACCGCCCACAGTGGCTGTCTCACCCTCCTTCGTTTCCATCAGCGCTCTTGCTTCCCCTCCCTTCACAGACGATGCGCCGGCATCTACCCGAGCACTTTCTTCTCCTTCTCCCGTCGCCCAGGGACCGATATTTAAGATGACAGCTCACATCATGTTGACGCAGGCTTTTGCTTCTTCTCTTTCGATTTTCTTTCATTTTTTTCTTTTTTTTTGGAGAGAGTACTTTACATCGATACTCATTTCTCCTTGATGCTCTAGTATTCTTAATAAAAGGTTTATCGTTACTCAATTTTCATTTTTCAAGAATTCATTTCAATTTTTATGTTGAAGGTTATGTGAATAAATGGATTATTTATGACAAATTATAAAGTTTTACAAAAATAAATATACTTAATTTTATTCCCAGTTTTTTATGACTAAAAAGATTATATCAGAATATCTGTTCTTCGATAAAATGAACATAAATATGATTTGTCCTGCGGGAAAGTTAAACCATCAGCACAATACAGAAAAGAGTCTCCATTATATACGAACTCGGCTCAATTATAGAGGTAATTCAAAATACGTGATTTTATTCTGAATATGAGAGCTTACAATACATTGCATTACATTTAGAGAGCAAAATAAAAATATTTACGCTTAAACTTCGTGTTATTCTCTTTCACCCTGAACGATTTTTTAAACATTGTTTGCTGTTTGGAAAATAAATGGTACAGATATTTACTTTTGTGAGCTGATCGTGTACACACAAAAGAGCGTGGCTGGACAATTCATGAAATATCCAAACAAAACGGTCCATATTGTGAGAGCGGGTGCGGTCTACCAACTCTAACTCGTATTTAAATTTGCCATATTTTAGTATCGACTGCTTTTTTTTCTTCTTTTTCGTAAGTTACTTCTCATTTAAAGTCAACATAAAAATATATTTTTGATATTCCACACTTAGGATGATAGAATGTTCGTATCACTTGCTGGATTTAGTGACACTAGAGGTAGAAGGTATCATATAAAATAATGCAGTTAATTGAACCTTTTAGCGTACATAATATAACAAAGGTGTACGTAAAGAAAGGCGTTATTCAAATTTATTTTCAGTTGTATGATAAACCTCGTAAAATAAGGAAAAGTGAGACAGTTCATACAACGCAAAAGTTAATAATAATTTATCACGTGGTATTAAACATTTACAAAACATAATGCAATAACACATTTACAATCAATATAAAGAAATATTTAATTGAATCTTTTGTGTAGTTGATGCATTAAAAAAAAAACTATCTCCACATAACATTACATTGCAACTTGAAGATTGCAACTTGATTAAATAGTAAGTGAAAATATTGAATTTTCTATTTTAAATGGAGGAACAAAATTAGTTTTATTTATAAAATTTATAGGAACTGTAATTAAGATAAATATAAAAACTTATAAAGAAATATTCGCAACATATTACGACGTAAACACAAAAGAAACTGTATTTTCCCTTGTTTGTGTCCTTTTATATTTATTAGAATCGTTTTCTATCATAATTTAGGGGAGCAACTTACTTCATTGATGAAATATACATATTTAATTGACGCCTTTATGCCTTGTAGAACTCTTCACGGTTGAAAACACTCGAAAATCCGGTTCTTTTTTCGTCTTTGTTCGTTGCACTTGGACGGCCATTAGCAGAGAAAGATCCCAGAGATATGCAGCTTGCCGCGCACAATTGTTGTGCGTGTTGCAGCTCTTGCATACGCCCGCCTGTCCAACGCCAAACTGGATGGCGTTCCCTCCGTTTTTATCACTTCCATATTTCCGGCTACAGACGTGTGGGAGTGGCGGAACAGTGCGGCAAGTGGTGAAATTGAAAGGCAACGAGTTTCGGAGCTGCGCGCTACCCGAGCGGCAATACCCTCCCCCCTCCCACGCCAGCGTTCTTTTCAGAGAGACGAGTCTTCTTTTTTTTACGAGTGCTTGGGTCTTAGGGGACTGGTTTTCCCAAACGCGGGCACCAAACCAATTTGATGGGAACCTCGTCTTCTGTGTTCATCTCACGGAATTAATTTAAAGCATTCCGATAATAGAAAACCTACAGTATTCGTTTTTTTGTCGATGCATTGGGAGATAAGGAATAGTTGGCTTTTCGCTGGGAAGTAACTAAGTTCGAAGAGCTTTTTTTTTCGTATACCTATCTTGATCAGATTCATCGATGTTGCAGTGCTGATAAAACACTCGTGTGATTTTGTCTGTTCATACGGGGTGAATGTCGCAGTACATTAGCATTCTGTTATTTTATGCTGGTTCAATCTCTTCTTTCCTTGCTTCCTCTATTTTAGTGCGTCTGCGTCTGTGAGGACGTTCTCCGCGTGTAACCTGACGAATAATATGAAAAACGAACAAAGAAAGGAAAAAGGGGAAATGATGTTAGCTTAATATACGAGTAAATCTTGATAGGGAGACAAATACCTGCTCCGTGTTTTTGAACAAAGGAAAATAATCCGATGGAATATGACACAGAGAATATACGATTCCGTAAGCTTGCACAAGGAGTTAATCACGAAGAGAACATGAATCAAAGAGACCTCTAGTCCTCGCACTACCCATAGAAAAAATACACATTTTCTTCATTTCTGTAACAATGTTGGCCTCGTTTGTTAACCTTACTTCTACGGACTAATATTTCGTTATGAATAAATTACTTTTCTCGTTTCACAAGAATGAAAAACTAATCAGCATAATGTTATTAATTTCTCTTTTTAAATCACAAATTTTTATGACTTATAACGGAAAAATTGTCTTAAAATGTGGAATATTTAATTTAATGAAACATGGCACATTTTAAGTTACGAGGTAAGATATCATACAACGAAATAGGGGCGTATGTTCAAAACAACAGTTCCGTTTATTCGACGCGTAATGAAGAAGGCAAGCACGGGCAGCCGACGTAACAAAGCATAAGGAGTGAGAGAGAGAGAGAGAGGTGAGCAGCAGGTGAAACCGCTTGTCGACTGGACGAACGCTTTCAAGTTCAACCACCTGTCGCCCCCTCTCTCTTAGGCATCGCTGTCGGTGGCGTCCTACACCGTCGCTTCCACCACCGTCGGCACGTGTCGCCATTTGCAGGGCAGGTTGGCGTCGTCAGCGTCACTAGCACCGGCGCCTCGTGCCCTTTCCCTCGACCGACGTCAAAGGGTTATTATTGGTGCGTACACGAGACCCCCGTTCGGTGTCCGGAGCGTTCGCGCCTCTATACGCATCTCGAAAACCTCTGCAGTGTTGCGAGGTAACTCAGACGTGGTTCCATGTTAATTAATGTTTCTTTTCCTCTTCCGTGAACTGTGTGGAAGGAACTGTTTGAAGAATATGTTGTAGGCACGTTTTAATATTCATTTGTTTGAACCAACATCGTAGTTTATTGAGTCGATTCAGCATCGAACAATTAATGAACAGCACGAAATATATTTATAAAGAATTAGGAAAAACCTTATCTAAGTTAGAATTTAAGTTTGTCTAATAAAGGAACAAATTTTATCTTTTTATAAAATATTGAATTTTAATTTTTTAAGTATGAATTTTCTTCACTAGAGATAGTCACACACTTCATAAAGAAAAAAGATTTCCCCATTTTTGTTTTCATAAATGCTTATTTCTTTTTATAATGAATGAATGAATGAATGAATGAATGGATATATGTAAGGCAGTATGATTCAGTGGGTCACTGCGATTGTCAGAATTCAAAACGATGATTTGAAGTACTTTTACTCATACTTCAGATATCTAAACTTACCCTAACGACCGGTCAGGATTTAAAAATAGAATTGGATCCATATTGGACCCTAAACATGTCGTAGGGAAGAATGGTTTAAAAATGTTTTTAAAAAACTTTTAAAATTTGGTCAGAGCATCCTCACATTTTGTTTTATGTCTTACAGTAAGACTTCAATCAAAAAGTCAATATTTTAAAACATCTTTTAGGACTCGCAACTGAGTCAAAAATATCTTAAAATTATAAAAGCTTGCCAGCGATGTATATAAAACCAAAAATATTTATAAAACCAGAAATTTTAATGGAAGTGTATTAAGACATCAAAGAAAATGACGGGTCCAAATATCAGAACTGTATTTGTTAGGAACCACCCTATTGCTGCGTGGTATTGGCAATGTACGTACTCAGTCTTACACAACAAAGTCAACTATCTTTATCTTTCTTGAATTTCTGTGGTGTATAATGAATCCTGTCATTGGGAACAGTTTCCTGTGACGTACTGTATTATTATTCTTAGAAATAAATATGATTTTACTTATTAACTAATTTTCTAATGCAATATTTATTTATTAAGGCTTTTTGACATTAGTTCTACTCTTTTGTACATATCCCTTAACGTAAAAATATATTATAATTAAAATATCCTTGCTAATAATATAAGTGATACTAGTGTCAGCATTTGTAATACCAACTGCAACTCTTTAATATATCATTATGCCCTAATAACCTCCAATAAAAGTAAGAGATAAAAAGAATAATTTATTTTATTCAAATGTCTTTATAAAATCTTACTTTTTGTATAAAATGTAAAGAAAAGACAAAAATAAAAATTGATAAGTGAGCAAGAATCGAAAAACGAGTAAATAAATAGACTTGTAAAAATGTAATGTGTAATGTCATTTATGAAATTATATGTATTTTTCTCAATAATTCTACATTATTTCGTATTTTATGAGAATTGCCTTTCGTTTTATAAATCGTTCCTGTAGAGAACAGTAAGTTTTTACTCTTTAACATTCGAAAGTCTTTTAATTTTTTTGTCCTGTTTTCGAAGTTTCTTATTTACTGATGAGTAATNAAGCAACTTTTTTTTCAGTAACATATTTTTAAACGGAGCAACAGCTTTAATGTAATGTAATTTATTCGTCATTTCACGTTACGTAAGTTATTTCAGAACGAAAATAATTTTTATTCTCCTTATTCAGAACATTCTTATGCAATACCATTAATCCTTTATTATATAATTTCATTAAACCATCTTAATTCATAATTGAAGATATTTTGAATAATATTATGAAAGAATAATGAGAAAATTGACATTGAAAATTGAAAATAAATATTGACATCAGCGTAACGAATAATCTAATTGTATTGTAAACAGCCAAATTGTTGACATGCTTCTTGACGTGATATTAAGAAAACGATAATTTTTAATGTCCAGCATTGTAAATGAGATGCGAACATATAAATTGGTATTGTAAAAATTCGTATAATTAAGTAATTTAGGAATTAATCATGTTACGTCGAATGAAAATGGGTGACAAGACCGGGATTCGAACCCGGGCCCTTGAGCTCTACGCGCTCATGCGCTTACCAACTGCGCCATCCCGTTCGCCTCTCGGGCCCGTCTTCCATTCTCATTCAACTTGTGAAACCCAAAGACCTCTTAGGAATTAAGGTATTTAATATTAATTGCCGCATGCAAATGATGTTTTTTGACGTATTATATGGATTAATTCTATCAACTTTAGAGGTGTTTACTGTAGCCTTACGAAATACTACGAATAGTGACCAAAGCACATATCTCTCTGGAAAGGCGACAAAATGCAACATGCATTCACAAAAAAGTTAAAAAAGAATCAATTTGGCAAGATATAAACACAATTGTTAGCTCGTTTCCCTCATATTTTCTAGGAAATCATAGATTATCAACTCAAGAAAGATACATGCATATGATATTAATGACAAAAAAATATCTCCGTCAGATCTGACTGTTGTAGGTTCAATGACATAAAACAGCCACGTGTCGTGCTATCTGTAAGCGACACCCTTTTCTAGTTCTCTGATTTCCATGAAGCATGTGAAAACAATTACCTGTCATGAGAACAAAAGAAGTTAAAACGACTTGCAAAACGATGAAACGTGTCACTCAAAACTTTGTTCGTCACTTAAATTATTTTTGATAGGACTTCGAGTAACATGAAAAACACGGAACAGATCATGATTTATGTCAGAGCACGTATTGCGCAGTAGAAATATACCCTTTTGCTTTATACCATTTTACCATCTTGCGTGACAATACTTATAGTTTTCTAGATATTTGGCTGGCACTTGATTGAAAAATAATGAAGTATCATTAATTACCTTTCCTTTCGTCTGTGAAGTGGTAGAAATGGTGTTGTAATCATAAAATAAACGCAACTTGAAGAATATGGTCTGTGAGTTAATATATCATGTTTGACGTGTTGAATTACGAATAGAGAAAGTATATTGCAGAGAATTTGTACTAAAAATATTCCACATAAAGTTTTCCTATGCAGTGAAGAAAAAATAACGTTGAATTCACCGGTAAAACGTATATATCGTTATTATATATTTATTTGATTTTATATATTTCATATTTCCATTTATGTTATTTTTCTTGAGAAAATTTATGCTAATACTGTTTATTTATTTGAGTGACGCTGTACCAAATAGTAGTCGGCATCCTGTTTTAATTAACTGTGGATGACACAGTACATATATTTTACATAGCATTAGAAAAAGATAGTCATTTTACAAAAGTTGACTTACTTTTAAATTGCTTGGATAATATTGATCTCATCAATATATTGCAAGTAATTAATACATAATCCTAAAAGCGTAGTTTAATTGAAAAAAAAATATAGAAAATTAGGTTCGAAGAAATATGTTAATAATCTCACGAAATGCATGTTATGGGATTTTTGATGCCACCTATTCAATTTTTGATCAAAGATATTTCCTAGAATTTAGCTTAAAACTTTTGTTGGATAAAGCGCACAGAATTCCAATAAAGTTATTAAATAGCTATCTATAATAGTTCAGTTTTGGTTTACATAAAACGAAACCCGCCATTATGGTTCTCGGTCTATTTTAATGTAATTAAATCTTTTATTATTTTGCTGTTAAATTTTTTTCAGTATAAATTAAATAAAGAATGAATGCCTATTGAACACGACGTATTATTATACACTCACCATTCCAATTCAATGAGTATTTCCTTCATTTTTGTCTGGGTTGTTTATTTGGTTGATGCGTAGGTAGAATTTTAGTTTGACACTTTTTCTTTTAATTTCATTTAATGAATATTTGTTATCTTTTTTAAAAACAAAAACCCCGAATTTATGTTATTAAAAGGGCTTAAATTGTTGGGTGTGAAGTGCGATATTAAAATACACACGATAATATACGAATGAAACATTTGATTAATTATATTTTAATTTGTATACACAACCATGTGTATAGTATTGATTTTTTTATATTTCATGTTACACTATGAACAGTATGCCTATTACGCATGCAAATATTATTCGGTGAAAACTTGAGATTTTTCTCGTGTGACTTTCGTTATTTGCGAATGTATTATCTTTCGTATATCTAATATTTATATCGGAATTTGTGTCGTATAGGATGATATCTCTAACGAACTCGAACGAACGTTCTAACTTTTTCTACTACGTGTATTATAAAATCAAGATAAAAAATAAATTACCACTTAGGACCTTTTTTTACACAAACTACTAGTCAAAATGTTGTATAGTAAAAAGACACAAAATATATCGTAATCGTACATAAAAATGTCGTGGCGTAATTTGTTTATTTTTTATTTATCATTTGAGTTTTTATAACACTGAAATTCTTTCCCTTGACAAATACAATCAGTTGCAATGGGGGAGGATTTTGCATAAGTCATTAATACAACTCGTGTTCTTTTGCGTATCTTCTTGTTTGAGACGAATACACTACTGATACCGATTAGATGCGTTTTTAAACCAAGCACAAAAATAACAATTTTTTAATCAACCTCATCTTCTAGGTTTGGTTTGATGGATCATTGGCACTTCAATCATACACAATTCATACGTATATTTATTTCAAATCGAAGGCAGAAGTGATTGTGTGAGTGATGTGATAATGAGTGATGTAATTGTGTTATCTTTTCCTATCTACAATGGCAACAATTCACCACAGCACACAACCGCATAATACCGGGGGTATATCTACCCTTTTGTTCGGTCAAATGGGGGACATCAACAGCTGGTGCAACTCCATAAACAACAACAAAAATAACTTGTCAACTGGTGCGCCCGTTGATAAACCACATATCAACAGTGTTAGTTCGTACGACGGCGACCTAACCTCAAACTGTGCGAAATTAAAGAAACAGGAGGAAAATAGCAAATACAGGCGAAATATCCACGAGGACAAATTTATGTCACAATACTTTGGATTGTACTCACCAATTTCACGTCTTAGAATCTTTGACTTGGCGTGAATTGATTTTGATATATTTTTTGTTGCCAATTAATATAAAACTCATATAAAAGAGATATGAGAACTCATTCTACATAATCTTCATTTTATTCAACATTGCCAGGGTGTTTCAAAGTAATTAACTAATAAAATTAAATATAAGAAGTGTAATTGATCAAATTTCTGTTCACTTTTTTATCCAAATGTTTTATCAACTATCAAACTGAAGAACCACATGTAATGGTACTAAATTTACTTTTAATACGTAATTTTAATACATTATCTAAAGAAAATGCCACGTACGAAAACGATGAATGACGTTTTTATAAAATAATCACTTACTAAATTATATGATTTGATAATTCAATTGTGATGNATATATATATATATATTGTTATTATCATATAATGTTATATCATATATAAAAGTTATTATTATTAGTTATTAAATACATTATAAACCGTACCAGGTAAAAACAAATTTAATTATTAAAATACTTCTGGTTCAAACATTCTTCCCATGTATTCCCATGTGGTATCTGGTTTGAAATTTCAATGTAATTTTTCATTGAATTCGACACATAATGAGTCGTTAATTGACGCAAGTATTTCCTATTTTATTGTTCATCAAGTGGGTTTATTCCTTATTAAGATTGACGATTTTCCTTGACGTCTGACACCAAATTCAATTTTGCTCGATTGAAAATCAATCGATAACTGATTTATTTCCATGTTTCTCCTAAATAAATTTTCCGTGTCAACCTCCATTCCTTTCAAATTCCTCTGAAATGTGTGGATTAAATTTCAACCCAACAATATTATTGCATTATTTTAGGTTGACTATGTGAATGAGTGTCACTGCTTGTTACTCTTGATAGTTCAAATATCTTTGCTTTTTTATTTTGGGTGTTCATAAATTTGCGTGCTTTTCCGAAAGCTCTTAGGGGGTACGTAGATATATATTTATAGCGTTTAAGTTTATTTTGTAAATGTTTCTGAAAACATTATTTTTTCTGAAATGAAAATATATAATTGTTTGTTATTCTTTAGACGCTTTCGTTTCTGTTTAATTATTAAAACTTGTTATACTATAATAGAATATCCGCACTAAAATGTACACAACTGATTTCTTCTCGTGACGTAATAATTTGGTTATTTCAATGGACTGTTGGTGCGTACACAGGAATACACTTATTGGAAGGTAGATGTGACCGAGGTTACACAACTTACAGAAACGTTTGTGGATTATCACACCTATGTTTTGAAGAGTGATGTAGTTTTATGTCCATATGTTCATTGATGCATATTTAAATAATTGACTTTAAAAAAAGTCGTAATTTGCAGCAGAAAATGGTCTTGAGAGTGGAAAATGACTAATAAGTATAATATGATATATTTACTTTTGAGAACTGTTTCTAATGTCCAGAAAATATTACTGACCTGTTCAACAACTTTGGAGGAACTAAGGTAGGAAAATAAGATCTACTTTGTGTTTTTAATTTCTTTTATAGATCAGAATTATTTTATTAACTTCTAATTTGTTTATAATGCTTTTTTTGTATTCACTTTTAAACCTCAAATTTTGTCAGAAAACTAGTGGGTACAGGTTAGAAGAGTAGTGAGGACATGCAGATACAAAAGTAAAAAAATGTGGAGCATTTTTAAGATAAACGGCATTCAACATTTATAAGCGGTTTGAGCAATGTAGGTTACAAAGTTTTACGAGTACGTTTGAAAGTTTATTTGGGACTTCTTCAATCTAGGAGTGAACCTCGAAGGGTTGTTTTTCCAAAGGAGTAAATAAGCGATCGAGTTTTTTTTCTCTCTTTCGTTCTTAGAAGAAGGCTTTCGAAAAGGGAAGTGAAACAATCGCTTGACGACCCTGTGCCACTTTCTCCAATTCTTGCCAATTGCTTCTCCACTTTCTACTCTTTCTCCGAATTTTTTTGTTGACCTTCAAACTCGTTTTAACGACCTTCCGCGGTGTCGTAGTTCCATGACTTTCACAAACTCAGAACTTACTTCAACAATCGCTAAATATTGTAGTTCAGGTTACCTCATAAAATTCCAAGCCGTTTCAGTAAATTCTAAAATCATAATAATATATTATCTATGTAACAATACATGTATTCGTTTTGACTCACAATGGGCCACCATAACGAGCGCTCGTCACGCCCAATTCCAAGTGGGTTTAATTTCTGGACTCATCGTGAACCATTTTGGGGGAACAGCGAAAAGATATAATCGAGATTGCCGTATACAACTGCGTGGGTACGTCGTAGTGTGTTCACTTTTTCATCATCCAAGGTATGTTCACTGAGGCATATAACTGAAATTCTATTTTATGGCCCCACGGGGAATCGAATCCAGGATGGCTTATGGAAAACGAGAGCACTAGCCATGACTACCGATCGGGTACATAACATTATTTACTGTACTCGACGGAAAAATTCTTTCAAAAATTTCTATAGAAGTAGGATTTGTATTCCTGGAGTAACTTAGATTAAATAAAATATAATTTTCTAACATTAATCTTACATATCTTTTTTATTGTTGTTAATTTTATCTTATTATCGTATGTCAGTCTTTTTCGCTTTCGTGTAGCCCGTTGAAATTCAAGAACGTTTGGAATTAACGTCCGCAGTAAACATCAGCTCCACGCCTTCACATCAGCACACATTCCTCTAAAGTTGCCTCGGCTCCATTTATCGTATCTGATATCTCCTTTAGGCCGAGACCAAGCATCACCTTTCTGACTTCCATTTCACCACCTCAGTTCAATCTTCCTCCCGTTCCCTTCCTCACTGAAGCGATCTCTACTTCCACTCGAGTCACAGCAGTGAACCGACCCCAACGCAACGCAACTTTCTTCGCTCCAGCAGCCAGGATCTCGGACTTGGTTTCCATTTCACTGCCTTCGCTTCGTCCGATCCCTCTGAGGGCTCCCACCATGCCTTTCCAATGCCACTGAGGTCACCATCGTCCTTGCAGTCTCTCCCTTCAAAAGCACTCTCACTAACGTCCCTTACATGTCTTGAGTTCTCCTCTCGCAGTTCAATCATCGTATTTTCCTTTGTCGTCCAGTCACTGTTGGAATCTTCCCTCATAGCGCCGTCTGTTCATCAACGTCTCAAATAATTTCATCACCATCTGTGCTACATCAATTTCCTTAAAAATTTCCTTGCCACCAGCAATTGTCTTACTTTAACCATATCTCATTTTCTTTGTTCGTTTTGGCTGAAATTTTCCACTCCATCTCTTAATTTTTTCGACAATTTTCGTATCTCCACTGACCCTAACTTGGCACTCATATTTTATTTTCCTACTCTGCCTTTGCATCTTTTTCAGTATTCGCCTCCAAACTTCCATTACACACTAGCCTCTGACTTTTATAGCCCGCTCTGTTATTATGATCACCACTATGGTCGTCGTATTTATCAACTCGGAAGGTACATCCACCATACCCGTCAGGACCACTCCTGCGTGACAACTTCAACTTCATAACCTCCCGCACTCAAGTCGCCTTCCATTACTGCATATGCTTAAGCGACGGTCTTCGTCTGTGGTGTTGCCTGACTTGTCTCCTCCCCCTACCTCTCTACCTTCCATCCCGCCCTTTTACTCTCGTCTGTCTCCCTCTCTCTTCGCTACCTCTGCGCCGCTCATTTGACCCCTGCGCTAATTGGCTCCGACCGTCGCGTCGCCGCTGCCGAGGACAGCAGCACCGTGACCTTAAGAGGCAGCGGAGGCGGAGGCAGCGGCGATGGGAGACGAAAGACGACGACGACGTCGACGGCGACGGCAAGTGGCAGTAGCGAACGACGGGCAACAGCCACCCCATCCGTCCACACCGCCACGCCGTTCGTCCAAGGGCTCCAGTGACCCGTTCCTAATCGCTCCCCACTCCTGCTTCTGCAATGCACAATGCATGGCATTTTGCACCAGTTCTTGGAATAGAGTCTAGAATTCTTTGATATTTTTTTTTCTTTTCATATTGGCATGGTACATTTTTAAGAAGCTGGTTTTACGACCAGATTTTGATTACTTCTTTGCTTCTCGTAATGTAAACATCATGGGAATTCACTTACTGCGTTTACTTACAAGGTACGGATTTGACGAAACGTCTCTTTTATTAACAAAGGTAATGTATATACAAGTACGTAATTGTGCATATATCAGCACTATTTCACAGATAAAAAATTTTGACTTAAAAATACCAACTTTCAATTTATGCTTTCCAGGTTATCACATAAAGTATTAATAGAAAAAAATGTTAAACTTATTTACTATTGATGTATAGTTTAAAGTATTTTTAGATTGGAAGGGTGAAGGGAAATAAAAAATCATATTCGTTAGTATTTGAAAATGATGAAAAATGATAATTCTGGACCAGTTAACTCATTTTCAAACTAACAAAATATTAAGTAGTTTAAAAACTGTCAATTCCTCCTCGCAACTTCAGGTTTTGAGTTACTGAGTAAAATGAAGTTCTTGAAAGGAATTATATGAAATAATTCTATTGCATTTTCCGTGACGTTAAATAATTACGAAAACATTAATAACACTATTGAAGTTAACAGAAAATCAGTTATAGTGTTAAAAAAACTGATTTCTCTCAGACGTGAATCATAGTTCCGAGTTTCGATTAACTATGTAGCAGTAACATGATATGCTACATATTATCACTCGCACCTAATGATACATATTATCACTCTATTCATGTTATTACTCACTTGCATGAATACTACACGTGATCACACGAAAGATGTTTTCAAAGATGCCAAATGCAAGAAAAACGAAAGTTTGTTTATATACTCCACAAGAAGACGTGTGTACGCGTTCCTAGACAAGAAATACGAACGCTGTTAGGAAGGCCCCAGAACAGCTGTCAAGAAAAGACTTATTGGCAAGAAATACGAACGCTGTTAGGAAGGTTCCAGAACAGCAACAAAGGATTCTCTCGACGAATCAGGTTACCAAAGTGAAATTATTTTGTTGATTAGAGCTAGAATTCATTCTGACTAGAGAGCTTCTACTGAGTAGACCTCTGTGAAGCGCAAACCTCTGCGTCAAACGTTTATCGACGACCGGCTCACGGCCAACCGAGACGAAATCCCTCCCCATCCGAGCTCGGATCAGTCAAACGACTAAGTACCAGTACTGTAGCATAAAAACATATTGATTGAACTTTGTGAAGTGAAACTTGAAGATTTGCTACTACTCAAATTCATGAGTGCTGCAGATTACTGCAAAAAATTGTTTTTTCAGGAATAGCAGAAGTACCCTGCTTTTGTTGGAACCAAAATACTTTTCAACGTTATATGTTATATGTTTTTCTTTCTACGAGCATTCAATTTTCGCTCAGATTTAATAATAATAAAACTCGTCCTTTTCCTGATTTTTGACATATTTATTTTGAAGGGGGTTTCGTTATAGAACAACGCAGTTGAGACCTGTGAAGTAACGAAATAAATCACCCCGACAAAATAAATAAAACTACGACCTCGCTTCAGAGAGGATGAGGAACATCTCGTGATGTCGCTCTACTTCCAGAGAGCAACGTACCTCCCTGAAGGCATATGCGGGATCGGTGCGAACAGCTCTCTCATTTCCCCAACCCTCTAAGCCTCCCTAACGCCACATTCCCACTTACTACTTACCCCACTCTCTGAGATAATCAAACGCTTTCTGTTCCCGCCAATTGAGCGTATGACTATGTCTTTTATGGAGTTGATCCTCCCCACTCGAGTCGTTGCTCACCTAATTTTGATATTTGAAGTATTCAAAGACGTGATTTTATTTATGCAAGAAGTAAATTGTTCACATTTCTGTTCTTTTAAATTAAGAAAACAAAACGAAATTATCGATTAGAAACATACGCAGTTTGTAACAGCTTTTTTGAAAATACGTGTTTTCTATTGTTTTATTATTCAATTAAATAAAGTATTTGTGTCGTATCAGACTTATAAGACTCCATTACCTAGTCACATTTTACGTGAAATTTAACTTTAAAGTGTAGCATATAATGTGAGCGAAAACTGAATGCTCGTAGAAAGAAAAAAAAACATAACATATAACGTGGAAAAGTATTTTGGTTCCAACAAAAGCAGGGCGCGTCAAATCGTCTGCTATTCCTGAAAATACAATTTTTTTGCAGTAATCTGTAGCATTCATGAATTTGAGTAGTAGCAAATCTTCAAGTTTCATTTCACAAAGTTCAATCACTAGTTCATATGCTGCTGTACTGCCTCTTAGTCGTTTGACTGATCCGAGCTCGGATGGGGAGGGAATTCGTCTCGGTTAGCCGTGAGCCGGTCGTCGATAAACGTTTGACGCAGAGGTTTGCGCTTCTCAGAGATCTACTCAGTAGAAGCTCTCTAGTCAGAATGAATTCTAGCTCTAATCAACAAAATAATTTCACTTTGGTAACCTTCTGATTCGTCAAGAGAATCCTTTGTCGCTGTTCTGGAACCTTCCTAACAGCGTTCGTATTTCTTGTCAATATAACGTTATTTCTTGTCTAGGAACGCATATACATCTGTCGTTCTTTGGAGTAAACAAACGTTCTTTTGTCTTGCGTTCGGTATCTTTGAACACAGAATGTTTTCCGTGTGATCACATGTAATATCTATGCAAGTGAGTAATAACATGCATGGTGTGATAATATGTATCAAATGCATGGATTTTTTATTTATTCTAGTAATTTTCATTGACTTGTTTTGATATGTCTATGGACCTGTTCACAAATGTTTCAGTCATTCAATTTGGTATAGTCGTTCAAACGTGGTAGTTCTTTGATTAAATAAAACATTTTTAACTGACCGAATGTAAACGGACGATCGTGAAGAAATCTGGAAATAGCCAAAACCATAAAACTTCAAACATAAATTGAATATGTTTCACTTTTTATATTAATGACTTTTTATAGATAACATAATGTTCCGTTCTTTTATTTTTGATTAACTTTAATACATACGAAAGTGACTACAGTACTAATCATCAATAGTTATTGAAATTATTTTTGTTTTAGTTGTTTATATTAAATTGTATCATATGTTGTACTGTTTCAATTTTATATTTTTATTTTTGACTCATCATACATTAAAATCTATAAACACCATTGAAGAAGTCGTTTTTGCAAGAATTCTGACGCATCGAATATACAATGAAACCTACTATGCTCTGCCCCAATACGAATACAAATGACTGAGATTTTCCGAGGGTTAATTAATCTGTATGCGGATTATTCGGAACACCTTGCCGACTGATTTTTTAGTTTTTCAATCAACAATATTCTAAGTATTCATTCATATTGTAATACATTTTTTTTGAGAAAGAACAGAGGTAAAAATAATGAAATTAAATTATATATTTTTTCAATACGCAGCAATAAATAACCATTATTTTACGTTAAATATCTAAAGCGCTAAAAATGTGTACTACGTATCACAACGTTAATTTTCTTAATATCAAATTGTCTTAATCAAGGAAGTATTGTAATATTTTTTAAGAACAAAGATTTCCTTAAAGTACTTTCCCCACTTCTTGTAGAATGCATAAAATACTTTGATAGATATTGCTCCAATTCAAACAATACTTTGATTATGAAAGTTTCTTGCTAGCACTTTCTCCATCCTTACATTTTTTTTCTGGAAAAGTTCATCGACTTTGATTTCATCGCCCCTGAAATGACAGAATGTTAATTTCTAACTCTTTACGTAAATACGTTTTCCTTTTCTTGTAATTTTTTGCATAATTTTAAACGATTTAACCATTGAAGGAGACATTAACGGAGACTATAATAAGCTTTGACTGTGGAGTGGAAGTTTGAGAAGGTTCTAGCTTCTCGTGCAAATTCAAACGGGACTTAAAATGAAAATGCCCAAGAATTACTTGATACATCTATTTGTATGTTTAGTTTTTACGTATTCCAGAATATACAAGTAAAATGTATCTTAATTAATCTTTCGAATTTATTACAACATTTTTTATAAAGACAGTTTCTGAATAAACGTATTTTAATTATTATTGTTTTCTAATTCTTGTGGCCTTTGAAGGAATTAAATGAGGTAACGAGCATAGAGAAATATATTTAAAGAATATTTCTTCAAATATTTTACTGTTTTTAAATAATTATTTTTAAAAAACTCAAAACATTATTTTGTAAACCCAATATGACTCCCAGAGAGGGATGAATATGAGTGATTTAAAGCACGTCTATACATGTAACTCTAATGGAGGATATTTTCCCAAGATTTGGTACCGTGAAAGGTTTTATAAATAAATTTATTTTCAAAAAGGCAGTAACAAACTGTATGACCACGTGGAGGGCAATTATGCCATGTACTCTCCAGAAGCTAGCAAGGTACAATCCCATCAGATCTGGTCTAAGACCCAAAGAAAGTGGCAATTTAAAAATTCTGAATGCATTAATTTATGCGAAGTATTTCGCCTTGTATGCAGAAAATACTTAGTCAAAGCACAGTTTCACGTGAAAATTTTAACCACAAACTTAAAAGGAGAAGATATCTGCCTTATCCGAACCCTAGTAATCTTTTATTACTTATTTGTTACTAAATTAAAATAGCTCAAGCTGGATTAAAAATTGAAGAGTGCTTTCGAGGTGAAACAATACATAATTTACTTCGTGTTATTTTGCAATTTATAAATATATTTATATTACCTGATTATCCGGCATTACTCGAGATTTTTCTGAGACTTATCTTCTTTCACTCAGAAAAAATAAACTCTATATTGTAAGATCAAAATATTTTTACTTACTGTTTTTAAAAACAAGCACGGCATCCGAATTTTTCAAATCCATAATAATACAAATTTAAAACAAAACTACACCATTTTACGAGATCGAATTTTCGCTTCCGAAACATGACGCGATTGAAGATGATATTAAAATTCTGGTAAAATCTAAACTATTCGTCAAAAATTTACAATTTAAAGGCGTTTTTATCTTTGTTAAAAGCACAAAACCATTTATCCATTAAATTAATGATGATTCTTATTGTTAAAACTTTTTATCGGTAATTAGGTTAATTTTTGTAGACAGACATATACTCTCGCGAACGTTTTTGTAGAACTCTTTATGCCATTCATAGTTGTCATCTAACCGTTTAGGCGGCATAAGCAAATATTGCTGACTTTTTTCCCAACCTCATCGTCATTAATGTCGAAAATCATTTTCTGTCTTTCTTTTCACACATTTTAAAAATAAAAGTTAGTCTATGTTCATCTTGGACATCTGAATTATCTCTTTGCCAAATTACATCACGATTGGTTCAGTGGTTTAGTCGTGATCAGGTAGCAAACAGACAGACACATTTTCGCGTTACGCATTTATATATTAGTATGGATTAATGAGCATATTTATATAAAATACTTACAGAATACTTTCCAAACGCAAATACCTTCCGACCGAAGGGAAGAACAGAATCAACTTGGGCAAAATCCAATTTTTTTATTACATTGAGTTTTCTAATTACTACACTCAGTAAACATTTCTTCTATCTTTTGATCCTCGAACTTTCTCACGAGATGTCAGTAAGAATTTAGAATATGAACCACGTGGAACGCCGTTACGATTATCTCCATTGCTTTTGGCAACCGGCCTTCCTGCTGTTTCTCGCCATAGCGAGAACAGGACTACTTCTGAGGCCTAACGACAAACTTCCAGAGCGAAGAATCCAAGGGTTACTTTAGTAGTTAGAAAGTTCGAGATTTTCTTCAGCAAACCGTGAACTCCAGGGGAATTTCGTTCCTCAAGCAATGCCGTGTAAGTACAGTCGGCAAGACAATTGAAAATTTAAATAAGTAGTTTAATTGCGATGATCTCTTATTTGCCGACATTATACCACATCAATCAGAAAAAAGTTTTGATCTAATCATCATATTAACGTTGGCTTCTTCTGAATTTCTATGAGGCTCCTTTAATCAGGCTTTACATTCTACTTTGAATTAGTTTCGAAATTCGACGTACTTCATTGTTTTCTTTGAGGTATCTTAATGAAAGCGGAGCATTAATTTGTATACATTATAGAGAAGATTTTATTGTACAAAATACTCTCTACATTATCTAGAGCTATGATGAAATTTACGTAGATGAAGAAATTACTTATGTTTTTCCTGTTTCAAATTATTTGCCAAAAATGAATCACGTTATGTGTCATGTTATTATAACAGTCGTGTAAATTGTAAAGTACCTTTTTGAGGTAATTGTCATTTCATCCGAGTCTTTTATGGCTGCTAATAGAAACTGTTTTATTCATATATTTCCTTTTTCGAATAGCGAGTCGACTTATTTCATCTGAAGGTTTGTCTGTCAGATACTGAAAACTCTAATCATGTAATTAAGCATAAACTGACAAAATAAATATGCAACTTCAATGAAGTCTTTTTTTTCTGGCCAAAATTATATTTTCTAAACCTGAAACATTTTGCAGCATTTTTCTACCGCTTTATATCAAATTTTTAATATACCAGTGCATTTTGCTTGTTTAGTTATATTAGGAAGTATTTATTATATGTCAAAAATAATACATAATTATCAATAGTATTTTGCAGCCATAAGTTGAAAATTACTCTAAATATCTGCAATAAACCATACAAAATGATTTAATTAAACTGTATTTCGCCTTCGTTGTTGTCTTTGATTTCATCAAACTTTGTCTTTGACTTCATTGTGTGTCTTCGATTTCGTCAAACGAGATCATTTTATTTGATAATTGTCAGCTCTTAAAATATAAGGCTTAATACACAAAACCCATTTTCTCTCGTTTCGTTCACTTTGCTTTAATTTTAAAATAAATTATCATAACTTTGTTATGATAATTTATTGTTTGTAAACTTTTGTAAGTTTTAAAAGCTTCTTAAATCATCCATTAAGCGATTAATTTTACTTCATTACGTCATCTAGCAATGAAATTACACAGTAGAAACTTCTCGTAAATATAGTAGCCTTTGGGCGTTTGGATACGGTCTGGAACGTGTGCGTTAGAGTAATGAAATAATAACAATTTCACTCACCTGAATTGTTTATCCGGTAACGTTTACCGCATGTGGACTACATACACACTGTAATATACGGAGCTGAAGCAAAGCATACGCTCAATGATGATGTTTTCAACACTCACTCACAACACTGTTTTCAACATGAGTTCGCTGCGAATATATTAATAAAGATTACACAGTATATTTAATAGTTAACTATTATTGTTGTTGCGTAAATAATATAGACAAAAAAGTATGACTAATTTTTCATTACTTTTTTCATAGAAAACTTCATTTATTAATAAAATATTTAATTAAAATACAGTACAATGATCATATCCAGCATATTTCGTGTAGATTAGATGAGTTTTGTACTATTATTAGATATCTGAAATGTCAAATTGCTCCGTCCAAGAACTATTTGAACGAAATTGAAGGTGCATCACAGTTTAGATATTAAGTAAAAATATTAAATAATACTAAAATTCAAAGTTTTTGTTTGAAGTACAATGATATACAACTGGTTTATATTCTGGTCTGTTAATATCTTCAATCAGGGAAACATTCTTACTTCGTAAACTTTCGGCCATTTTCACTAATACCAGATAAATTATATCTTGATATAATATTCAAAAGGAAAATTGATACGCAATAAACTTTGTCAAATTTTCAAAACTTCAAGTCAATAAATTACTATACGTTGATTGCTGTATTATATACAGAATAATGTAAGGTCTCTTACTTTTAAAACATTGTACGGATGGTTCGGTGAAAAATATACTACATTCATACAAAACTGTAAAAGTAACCATAAGTTGAAGTTATACTGTGAAGAGTGTAATATGATTGTAATAAAAGTATTATTTTGTGTTAGGGGTAGTTTTTTTCCGAACGCGTGTGGGTGGATTGGGTGCTCCCCTTGCACATTCTCGACTATCTCCTTCGGCTTAGTGCTCCGGCGCAGCAGGATTCCCGCCAGAGCCGGAGTCACAGCGAGAGGAAGTGGATGGGGGGGGGGAGGGGGGGATGCGAGCGACCGAAACACTGCAGCCACCTCATTTCCCTCGAGGGCCCTTTCATCCCATTTAAACTGTGTGTCCACCTCTCTGTGCTGCTCGCCCACCACGTACTCTCATCCCCACCGCGTTCATACTTTGCTCTTTCCCCAGACGATTGCCCCTGCATTCCCCCTCTCCCATGACCTAGTGCCGTTACTATCCCCATCGGCCCTAAAGGTCGTGTTTCTGTCCACAAGTTCTTACCCATCTGTGTCACTTGTAAGTTTCGTAATCTTAAATCCCCATTGTTCCGCGGATTTCAAACTAGGGTTCAGATTTCTCAGTTTAAAATGATTAATGCGTCCTATTAATGTAATAATATTTTCAGTACTGTAAAAATGTTGATGAGTTCTCTAACTTCTGTAGAACACCATTTCATACCCGGCGAACGATCGCATTCGTCACCTATCTACAGAAGTAAAATATGTGTAACATAATGAATTGTGAATCATTCGTCCATTCTTCATTGGTATTGGAAACAGGATCGTTGTCCACTTGATTTCTTATAGTCTTTTTGCTGTATTATTTATTAATTAAATTGTTGATTATCATAAAATAGATCTTATGTGTTTTATGATTCTTGCTTTGCTACATTCTCACAACACTCATTGAAACAAAATGGTCTTAATCATATGAAATTAATCAGTAACAATATTCAGAAAACATGATGTATACAAGCCAGAGATTATTGAGGGGTTTGTGACATCCTCAGTCACCTGATAAAATGTTTGATTTATATTACTATCTTATTATTGTCTTCCTTGCACGTTGAGTATGTTGGATGAAAATTATGGTAGCCAGCTTCCAAAGTTAGTGTCAACTATCCAGGTTTATTGCCTATTGTCAACTACACTACTCTATTCACAAAGAGGAACAATTTATCTTTAATTTACTGTTATTGTGAATTACGATCGTAATATTATCGGTCTATATTATTTGAACACAACTAAATATTTACAAACATATATTTTTGTAATATAATAAGAGAATTTACAAGAGTAAATAACTTGTCGTATAATATTGTACCATTTTTATGCAAATATAATCAACTTAACATCGCTATTTATCTCGTGCCTCTGAAGCTTACGGTATTTCATTACTCAGTGAATGTCACTAGTATCGTAATATCCAAACCACTTCCATTGCTATTGAACTGTCACAAGCAGCAACTTTGAACCCTTGCTGTTATCATCCATTCCCACCATCTCCTTCTCTTCTTATTCGGGTTTCCAGTGCACTCTGCTGTCCTCTCCCTCAAGCTAGTTGGACTCAATTTCGCTCTCTTGCCATGTGCCTAAATCATGGCCCATCTCCGCTTATAATATTCCATGTCCATCCTGAACCCTCGCTTGTATCACAATCCTCGCCTAACATCGATAGGCCTTTGCCTTCAATGTTCATGCAGAACATTATGCCACCTGCTGTGGTGTATAACAGCCACTTACCTCTACCCATTCAAGAGCTTTCATCTGCGGTTAGCGCACTATGAGCGCCATTTTCGTGATGTTTCATTTGAAAGGTGTAAGATTATGATGATATTTTTCCTTTCGAACCTTCCACGAATATTCTTCTTAAAATGTATTATAAAAATAGTAACAACTGTCCTTCCAAATCATGTTGAAAAAAATACAAGCATTCATCATGAATTTTAGAAAGTCAAAATCTGCTATATAGTCAATATTACTTTAAAGTACTATGAGGCAAATTAATATTCCTTAATAAATTGGGGCCATTTAATTTTTAAAATATCATATTTTCCCATTAGATATTTTTAAATGACTTGGAAGATTAAAAGAAAATAATGAAGCTTTAATGTGAATGATGTGTAATTAAAAATACTGCTGACAAATGGTAGCTAGAGGAAAGTTAATTTTTAAGAAAGGTCAAAACAGAAGAGACAGATATTTCATTTTTTATTTTCGTTTCTGGTGAAAGCAGTGAGACCTTCATTAACTTTTCTCTTTTCAGTCGAAACTTTGAGACACTCGTGGTTTGCAGCAGCTTTAAAACGTCCGTAAAAACGTTTCTTCATGACGAAAAATGTCTTTTTTCTCTTTAATGCGTTTTAAATTCATTACAAATTTTTAAAAAAGATGTTTTCGAACAAAACACTCAAAGTAAAATACTTTCATAAATTTTGAAGTAATATTTTTTTATTTATCACGGTATGTCTATATGCTTAAGAAAATAATTCTTGTGATAGTTTTATTTAATTTCTTTTTGTTTCATTTTGAAGTGAATTAGACAATTATTAAATGTTTTGTTATTATTAAATAAATGAAATATAAAAACAAAGTGTTTAGAGTATTTTTTAATAATGGTAATAATCCGTACATGTTAGATCACAAAATTAAAGTGTAAGAAATGTATAAAAGCTCTAATGACCTTGACGTTGGCAAGCCCCAAAGCCCCAAAGAAAAAAATGTAAGACATATAAATTTCAAAATAGAGAGAAATTACTGACTATTATGTCCATGATGGCTTTTATCGATTCATGACTACGACATTTCAAGGTTACTTTACTCGAAACAGATTATAAAATATCGAATTCTACCTACAGTTTCAATAGATTACTCTTCGTCGGGTGACACGATGCCTCACATTTTTCAATTTTTCTCGCACAAAATGTAGCCGAATCATCGCTGTCCCGACTCCTAGTGTCTGTCGCATTTGGACGTCGGCATCATAAATGGTATGCCGGGAGTGAGCGAAGGTTCCATATTTTTTTGCTATGTTCGCTTTTTGGCATGGGATGTATCGGCGTAATTTACTTTGCAATTGAAAGTGGCGCATATGGAGCGTGGAGGTGTGTGCTGGCAAAAAGCGATGGACATGGCGACGCTCCATCATGCCTTGTTTTGCTTTACCTCCAACTGCACACTCGATCGCCACCATCCCCCTTTGGCGATGTTCTCTCTCTCATGTTGCTCTAACATATAACCATCACTACTCATTGACTCTCCCATTTGACGTGCTATTTGCTGGCTACGGGTTCCAACTTTGGTAGTTCGGCAGAATAAATGGGAGTTCGACATATTTTGTCCTATCTCTACTTTATTCCTACTTTATTGTCATAGATCCTCCAATATCAGTTACAATAAATTGTTAATTTACTGTCAAAAAGCCATTACAAATTGCTTCTAACCACGTGGAGAATTAATATACTCTTCCGAAGCAGGCAAGGGACCATCCCATCAATTCCGATCAATGGCACAAAAGAGGCGGATTAAAAATTTCAGCACACTTTTTGGAAAGAATAATAGGTTTGTTACGTGATATAATATCAAAAAGAAGACCAAAAAATTTGTATTAAATACAATGCAAAAGAGTAGTTCACGACAACGTAATATTTTTTAGATATAGATTTCGGAATATATTTTTTATAAATCATAAATATTAATATCTCTAAATTCGAGATTAATTATTACAATAGACCCCCGCCCATGGCAAGAGCCTAGATATTTTGCATATAAAATTATCCTCTATCGGAAGGAAAACCGGAGAAAAACCCGGATCAGGATAGAGCTACAGAATTAATGTACTCAACCGTGCCAAGGTTGAGTAGTTATATTTGTATTTCACGGCAAAATCAGAAGTTAATAATTTTATAATGTAATAATGACAGACGATAACACCATTAATTAATTTAATTTGTCAATTCTTTCATCTGATTGAAAGTTGAGTTTATTTCTTGAAATCGTAGTAAATCCAAAACATAGTCTTGATGTTAAAAAAGTTTCGCGTAATTTTTAAGAAATTGTGATTCTCAACTCTTTAAATGATTTCATTACTATTTATCAAAAGAAATATTTTCAGAGAGTTTCAATGCTTCGTTAGTTTAATCCTTTTAGCTTAATTTCATTGTATATTATTAAAATTTGTGACTAAACTTTGGTAGAATTAATTAAAAATAATGTTATGTAAATGAACACGGCAAATAACAAGTACAATTAATTCAGAGGAAATCACTGTAGTTCAATGAATTCAAATTAACGGAACAAATACTTCTCTAAAGAATCGCAGTAAACACTTTAAATATTACATAATTTCAATGTCTAGTCAAACCATCTCATGTACACTCAAAAAAATCTTGATAGCAGCAACAGTAAACTTTCATTGTATTCATGGAATGATGGAAGACGTAATTTTTGTTTTACTTTCAGTTTATTGAAATCGTTTATTTCATTATTTGAATTCTAGATCCCTTTACCAAAGTTCCAACTTCCAGCCTCCAATTTCCAATATGATTGTGTTGCCTTTACCAAAGTGGAATAGCTTTTGGTGTCTCTGTAAATCTACTACGCGCGTTTTAACATTTCACAACTTATGACGTCTTTCTGTCATTGAATTTAGAGGTAGGATGTGATAGTGAATAATTAAAGTTATCCCGTGAAATTCTCCTTTAAAATTATTTTAAAAGATTTAGATTAAGTCTACAGTAATATCATATCTAGATTATGTTCTAAAAACATATTGTATCTTTATGTGATACCCATAATGCGGATGCGCACCAGAAGTAAAAGTGAGCGGACTTTGCTTATTCGTAATTACGTTTTCAGATACGAACTCTCTAAAATACGTTTGACTATCTCTCTTTGAAGCATACCTAATAACCGACATAAAAGAAAACGTTCTCCTGTTGTAATCTAATTTACCGACTCGGGCTACTTCTTATTTGAGAGAAGTCTTAAGGAAACTGCTCTCGCCGCCGCTGCTTAAATCTGAACGCCGCCACTGCTCGCGAGGAAAGCGATTCCAGCGACGTCTCGGAAGCGAAGATAACAAAATTCGACGTCCGCAGGCGGAGCGAGCACAAAAAGAAAAGTGGGAGAGCGGCGGGAGGCTATCCGAAGCGGTAGCTGCGCTGCTAGTGGCGCTCCTCTACTGCGGCGGAGAAAGGGGCAAACGAGGATTCCACGTCGGTGTTGGTAGCGCTTGCTCTCTGCGTCAGAATGCAATGGGTAAATTGTTACCATAATATTTTTTTGTGAAAATGGACTGAAGGACGTTTAGAAAAACAATCGTACATTTCTTTTACTAAGATCCATACCGCTGTTTTTCTTTTTGGTTACACTAGGAATGCACACATGTTTCTAGTACGTGATTCAACATATTGGGATTTTGTGACGTTAAGTGTGTATGTTAAAGGATTCATTGTCAAAAAAAAATCAATATCGATCCGCAACAAAAAAGTAGCTCGAGTTAGCAAAAAAAATCCTTTACACAAACGTACTCTGGTAAAAAATTGCTGTGATGTGCTGGATACACTACTTTTCACTCTCAATGCTTTTTTTTGTGGTGTTTTAGGGTTCGTCAACATCGAGGTCATTAGAGCCCAAATGCTAACAAAAGATTTTTCCATCTTTTTTTAGAAAGATTGAGAATCAGACTATATCAATTTTAGAAGGAAGACCTGAATTTACGTTGGTGGGACTAGAGTTAATTTACTTTAATCATGTATCTGTCAGATATGGCAAATCAACAGGATTACTGTGTGATTAAAGTGTTAAGTGATCGGATCATTAATCCAGCGCATGTTGAGGTAATATACACATTGACGTGAAGGTCGTTATCATGCGTTAATGTGAAACGACGGTAAGGAGGAAGAAACTATTGACTCTGAATACAAATAGAGATAAACCATCAAATGGCAGCAATAATAACGCAGTGTTGATTTTGACGCTGGATTTGCTAGATGTTTGCTGTGAGACCTAAGAGAGATAAAATCCTCTCGCCAGCAATGTAGACCTAGTCGGGAATTCTACGAATAGCATGTGAAGGACTGATCAAGTGGCAGATGTAACTACAAAGCAAGGAAAGCTAACACTAACAACCAGAGTCATCATTTGTGACGACCGGAGAAAGCTTTCAGGTGTCTACTTCGAACGCTGCCGCCATCCGCTGCCACCATCCCGGCGTTAGCGTCGCGCCATCGTGCACCGCCTGGCAGTTCCCACGAGAGCCGCGATGGGCGTTCGCACACTCCCTCGCCCGGTTGCTTCCTCATCCGCTATTCGTCGACTTTCTGATGTCGGAAATAATTCAGAACGATGTGGCGAGCGTTGGTCGGTCGGAGGTGTGGCGCGCCAGCAGAGTGCGGCGTCGCCGGCCGCCGTCAAAGAGAATGGGGGAGGAACGCGGTCCAGAAGTGGTGACCCGCACGCTGACCGCCCCCAAGCCACCAGCCTCGGTCGATTGTCCACGTGATCACCGCTGCCACCACCTAAGCCGTCGTCGAAAACTAGCAGAAGATGTAATCCCCTGCGAAGAGAACGTATGTTATTGCTGTTTCAATGCTTAGATAACTCAAAACTAATAACCTAGAAAATTCTTTCATTCATAGAATATTAACCTAAAAGAAACGTAATATTTATAAGTTTTACATAGTCCTTATTTCAGTTTTCTTGTATTTTTAAGAAACTATCAAGTTTCTTTCTCCATTAGATTTTATTTAATTTACATATTCTATTGGTGCTGTATCTAATATTAATCGAGTAAAAGGTCAACTTACAATAGGTATGTAATTTCACTTAACAAACTTTCTTCATACAAGATGGTCTATAACAAAATTAGTATTTAAATTAAAATTACCTCCACATTGTTAAATTAATATTTCCTCCACACTGAAAAGAGGTAAGTATATTTTCAGGCTTGTGCCGTCCACCTTTGTTTATACCCTACTCCTGCACATTCTATACACTAACTTTAGAGATGGAAAACGATTTGTCCTTCGACGTATGCTATGGGTAACCGCGTGCCACTGCGGGCAGCGTGAAAGGAGATATGGGGGGTAGAGACTCGAGCGCCGTCACTCTCCACTTGGATAAAAAGCAGGAGTTCAAAATCATGAAGTTACACATTGCGCATAGCAGTAATTAGTCAAACATTTTTGTAAACTTTGATTTAGGTCAATTGGGAAGAATAGTAACAGAGGGGATGTATTACGTATGTACGATTCTGAGTTTCATTAGGAGACTGTTTTTACTCTACCGGTCATCCTTCGTAAGATAATTTAGGAAAACTATTTGATCACTATTCACAATTATTGTTTTCATTTCTTCACACGTCTCTAATCATCAGTTTTAAATGAACACTATTCTGCACGGCAGTTATTGCTAAGTGTCCTTCACATGTCCGCGTAATGCCAAACCGGGCAAAATGCTCGCGATGGGCAGATGTGACCATCCCTGCCTTATATATTAATGGGACGAAGATTATGACGAAATGATCTAATACTATCCCATTTCCATCGTGGATAATGTTACTTTTTACGTATTTTAGAACTTCCAAAGAATGTATTGCTTGATTTTTTTTCAAAGCAAGTATGATTGTGAGTCCTCTCCATATGAAGTGAATGTTTACGCAGAAATAACAGTCAAAATCTATTTAATTAAATAGATATTTGCAATACATTTTGGTGAGGTGAACAAGATATACACTGTACACAGAGAATATTGAATAACCCATTTCAGATAAAATTATAGTACTTTAAATTCATAATTCAACTTCGTTTTACATTTATTCATTACGCATTAAGGGCCCTAAGGTAAAGATTATTTTCATGGCGCTCTCCCAGGGCATCGATTTGAAGGATATTTTGAGTCTGGTATATTTCCAGTTCATTCAGTTATCAAAACGCCGATAAACAGTGGAATTCTCATGAAAAACCACTACCGTTGCAATAAAAATGGACTTTGGTGTGGCGATCTGTTATCGCCAAACGTCCATTGGTGGCCACATGAAATGAATGGCAGTTTGGTATTAACAGATGGCTACTCAATGGCCATTTTAATAGAGCGTAGTTATTTACAATTCTTCTCTAAAGACAGATTTCTTAATAAGACACTCATTCATTTCTATTGATTCATTCTTAGACATTATCCATAGTTTTGTTCTGTATTCACATTTGAATTGGGATATTCTCTTTAAACATCGTCTGACAGCGTGAGAGTCTGGCGAACAAGTACCCGCTTGTGCCGGACCTGAAGACCAATGGAGAATATTAGTGCTCTAAACGTCGCATTAGGTTCACTGTTCAAATGCAACAATATTACAGTGCTAGTATTTTGTTTTATACTGTTGTTCAGCTAAATATATTCACTCCTCGAGATCTATAATCCAAATTATATCTGCCTTTTACTTTTACAAATTAATTATTTATTATTCTTATTCGAAATCTGCTCATACGATATAAGGTGGTCACTCATGGAAACCTTTGATATTTCCTCCGTTAGTTTGTTTCACTCTCACGAAGTGTAGTCACCCTCGATAAAACAAACAAACTGCTCCGTTTCAATCACTTGCGTTTTCCCGTTTGGATAGAGGAAGTTGGCTTTGATTTCTGATTTTCCCAAAATATTTCGTAATATATGTTCTTCAATTGTGAAAGCGATAGCCAAATATTTACATCATCGTTATAGAACAGTTGCCCTACCCATACCAATGAATTCCTTCTCCTTCGAACACGAGGGAATGACATTTTTGCAAAGGGCGATATTGGAGTAATGGAACCTTAGGCAGTAGCGTAAGACCCGGGGTGGGGAGCCTCTTGTCCCAAACACACGTTAACGGGTTTGCAAGATGAGATAAGGGTTACGTAAAAGAATTTGAAACTGAAATTGAAGTTGTACTTAATAAGCTGATCCGACTATCAATCTACTGTTGTAATAAAATTGTAGTATATTTAAGTTCAAGTTTTTGAATTTATATTATTTTTGGTGACCAATTCTGAGGTCCCTTACAGGATGAGACCCGAGGCGCCCCCCCCCCATCCTACTAGGTATGCTACTGACCGTAGGTAATGGTATAATATAAAAAACCTCCCCTTCAGGGAATCATATGAAAACGAAGAGTTTGAGAGATACTCATCAGACGACTTATATTTTACAATCCCACATCAAGAAGATGCGACATGTCTATTCTGACGGAAATGTTTCACTGTTTAGGTCACCTTTGATTGCAGTGCAATGAGCAAATACTGGGTCCACGGCCTGTTTACCTATTGTCTTACGCTTTTGGGACCACAGAAGATGTATTTGTAAATTTTTCAAATGAACCTCCGGTAAAATCTTCATTTTTCGAGAAAACAAATCTTATATGAAGGGTTCCATACTCCACTCTGAACAAAAATTAACCCATTCCTTTCAAGATCTTTACCTAACGCAAAATTGTGACCATTTGGTATCTCAAATGACTCCTAGAATGTTTGTATTGATAGTTTGATAATCCTCTTAGTCCACAACTTTCTATTCATAACAAGAAGAGGGGCAGTAATTATTCAAAAGCAAAATTCTCATCTATTATGAGTGGAATGTTTGTTTGATTTTGAATCTCGAAAGACGGTTTGCAATGCCATATTTCAAAACTTGTAGTATTCAAGGGACAATGTGCGTTTGAACCATATTATTATTATTCATATCATAAACATATTATTCCAATATTCATATCCATCGAATTTACGTTACTGGGACTCACATATTGCGAGCAGATAAAATACTCGTTGGTTTCCTACATTGCCTTGATTAATGGAACCCTCTTCTCCAAGTTTATATAATATATTATTATTGTTCTTTGAGTACATTGTTGATTTATGTGTTTCAATGAAACGTCGTTGGCTATATATTTCTCAAAAGAAATGGTGATGTCAAGTAACGTTAGAATTACAGAAAAAAAAATCAGTGAATATTGTTATAACATTTTCTGTTTGTTATTCTAAATAAATCATGTTTATGTGGAGATAGCTCTGCGAGTTGAACTATCACGTTGGTAGAGAACGCTATTATTAACTGGCATTTGCTTTGTAAATATGAGTTCTTATATATACAGTTAATTTTTACTACGTTACTAAAATATATACAAATTGATTCATAATATAGATTTAATTGATTGTTGATATAATTTTTATAATTATTACAAAATAATGTTGTGGTAAGTAAACATGATTTTCTCCGTAAAAGCGAGTAATGGGGTCGGAGTATAAACATATTTCTTTCAATTTGACCATAAACTTTCACCGTTTCCATATGTGGATATTTATCTCTTCCCGTTGAGGTGTTAATTCTCTTCATTCCATTTTTGACACCCTAATGGATACTCTTTCAACACGATGATGCAATTTATGTATAAGCATTGAAATGACACGGCAAATCAAGTTTTTGTATGAAAACCTTTCTATTGTATTTTCCATATTCAAAGCAAATAATTTGCATTAAATATTTTTAAGTGAGTTTTGTTTGTGTTTACGCAAATACCATGACATCAAAAGGGAGCCAATTCATCAGTTTCAAATTTTTTTGTACAGTCATAGCAGCATGATAGAACAGAGCTTTATCAATGTCCCGGTTTGTTCGGTGGAGAGCTGTGATTAAGTGCAATGGATGGGGGACATGTTTGTGAGTGTTGTAAACTGTGTATACGTAAAACCGGTACGAGTGCCATAGTGTTTACCTCAGTGACAGCCTCAGATCGCAGAGTACTAGGGGATTACAACAGGTTTTTGGGATTTCTTTAATAAAATGATAAGAAGAAAGTGAGAATAAAAGTGATTTTCTCAAATAAAAGATACGGCGTTACTCGTTCTATAAAAAATTTACTACTATCCTTGCTAAAACTTGCAAAAAGGAAGATCAATATGACGGGTAATAACCTTATGAAACTATCAAAGTAACATTATTTTAAAACTGCCGTATAAATGATACAAATTGCTTCGCACTGTCATGCAAACTATATTTGCTTAAATTTTGTGAAGAAAATTAATACTTAACTGGCAGAAATGTACAGGAAAAGAAAGTAAATGGTTATATTGATGTTGATCTTGACCAATGTATTATGTATCAGAAAGATATCTTCGAGGATTGGTCAACAATAAAANCCAATGTATTATGTATCAGAAAGATATCTTCGAGGATTGGTCAACAATAAAAAAAAGATTCTTTCTTTTACAACGCCTAAACAAGGCGTAGTAAAAGAAAGAATCCTTTTTGTTGTTGTTGTTGATCAATCCTCGAAGATATCTTTTTTTAGTTAATGGTTATGAAGAAATCTCTTCGGGAAATCGTTTTCAACATTGTAAATTGACATATTAGTGGGTGATAAATATTTGTGGAATCATTCGGTTATAAAGTTATTTTGTTAAAATCTCTTTTAACATAAACTATTTTGACCACATACACAAACATCGTGATCTTCTCTTTTCATTGGATATAGATAAAACTACAACAATAAACGTATTCTTATCACTTTTTAATGCACAAGAAAAATGAATAAATAATTTAACTTGTAAGAAGAAATGTGCTCAACCCAAAATACAATAAATACAACGTAAATATTCATACATTTTATTATTTGTCCTTTCTTTTATGTTTTATTCTTTTAATAAAGCTGAATTGAAAACGAAAATTGTAATGTTTTCTTAAAGGAAATTTTCATTTTTACGTTGAAAAAATAACGTCGGAAATTATTTTAGAAGGGTTGCTAGACATTAAATCGGTTTTTTACATAATATTCCTTCACCTTAAATGTGGTATGTGCATTGTACTCGTAAGTAAAGTTATATGAAAATCTACTTTGTTAATTGCGTTACGTTCTTCTTTGACAATGCCTATGATAGTTATTTCTAAGATAAATTTAAATATGTAGAAATATCCAACAAATAGATATTACATCACAAATCCACAATACACTAATACGATTTTAAAATTGAGGTTTAAAGGGTATTAATATAAATTTATGTTGCTGTGAAAAATCTTAAAAATAAAATAATAGTTAAATTACTATCAGACTAATTTTACAATGTTAATGAATTATTTCACTCTCAATTATTCTTCCTCGCATTCTCTTCATTCATTCAGGTAAAATAATTCCCCAAAGTATTATCACAAAAGATACTCATATCATCATAAATTATTACAAAATTATACAATTGATTATACAACAGTATCGTAGTTAAACATCAATATAAGTAATGGAAAAGAGAAACGTCACTAATATTAATAAAACTTTTCTAACTTTGATATGCATTATAGTTTATCCATATCGATTACAGAAAATAAAAATCATTATTTAGTGAAATTAAGTGAGCAAAATTCACTGATTGGCTGTAACACTAACTCATACCTTTTGAAGAATAGTAAGCGTCCAGATGATGTATTACTTGTGAAACAGTTTTATGTGAATGTAATGTAAGTGGTATTATATTATAGTTTAGTTTAACTAAAAAAATTGGTTAATGAAGTTTAAATAATACAAAAATGGTAGTTGATGTTACTGGATTTAAAGGAGAACATAATAGGATTTATTATAAAGTATTTTTATAATAATTTTATGGTCAAAAGTCAGTTATGAACTGCGTATGATCACGTGGAGGACAATAAACTTATTTACTCTCTGGAAACAAGCAAGGGACCATTCCATCAATTCCAATCAAGGGTTCGAAGGCAGAGACGGATTTAACATTTCAGCAAAAATTCCTAGATAAGATAAAAAGTAGATTGGTACGAGTATTAACAGAATGCCAACAAATTTGTATTTAATGAAGCGCTAAGTTATTTCACATGTGCGTGTTGTTGAATACTTTAGATTATTCGAGAAATTTTAGTTCATGAATCGTATCTATCCAAATGACTCTAAATTCGAGATTTATTATTTCAGTAATCGTCGCCCGAGACAAGAGCCTAGAGAACCGGTACTAAAAATTCACCTCTACCTGAGGGAAAACGGAAGAAAATCTCGGGTCAGGATGGGACATCTTTTATAAGACAAAAATATTTCCGAGAAAAATCGAATGAAAATAAATATTTTGGTATAGGATTCGCGTGGTATGGTGTAAATCGTGTATTTTCTTTATGTAATATTGGGTTTACATAGAACGAAAATACTTTAGAGATGTGTTCCACCCAGTTCAAGTAAGGCGAAAGGCCTCAACTCTCCTAGCCTCCAATTTTGAGTGACGTGGCTTGCAACCACTGGAACTTGCACGTTGCTTCGCTACAGAACCTCATCCGCATTCCGCGCATCTCTCTCCCAAGGCATGTACGTTGCTCTCCTTTTCTTCCTTCCTCCGCTCCGGTCGTGGTATCATTGCACTTCCTCGGAAGCATACACGTTCTCGCTTCAACGCTCGCTCCTCCGCTGGCGTCGCAGAAACATCCTTTGACGGTGTCATTGCAGACGCTCCTGTCGTCGCCGGCGACACACACTCGTTAATACCTGTTCCTCCACCGTTTCTTCCATGTATGACCAGCACAGCTTTTCGTAATGCAAATGTTTTCTTTGCTATCGCAGTCATTCTAACCTCCACTTTTTTAATACCCATCTTTCCAGGCGGCCTCCATTAGGCCACACATAAATTACATAATGCCAAAACTACCGTTTATTGATCCTCCTTCCCTCCATAATGCATATACAACGATACCTCGTACCCCCTCCCAATAATTACGTAACGCTAGGCCCACCTCATCACCCCGAATATATATTGCAGAACGGGGTTTAAAAGTTAATAATTAATAATAAGAAAATAATTTTGAATAGTTACAAGTGAATGCCCCGGCTAGCTCTTCTCAGGGTTCCACAATACTAAAAAGGGTTCGATTTGTATCTGAAGGAAAAAGGACC
>NNCF01127576.1:61215-86690 GCA_002313205.1 Laupala kohalensis | reverse complement strand
ATACAGACTCGCTACGTTCTTGCGGTATCTGTTGAAATAATAAATCTCGAATTCAGTGTTATCTAATAGTTACGATTTATCATCAATACTTTGTGAATAATTTATAGTTTGATAATAATGCGTACTTGTGAAATTACTTTCATGTATTCTTATATACAAATTTGTTGGTATAATGTTAATATTATAACACATACCGAACTATTTTTCCTTGTGAGGAGTGTGTTGAAATGTTAAATCCGCCTCTGTCTCAGGGTCCTTGATCAGAATTGATGGAATTGTTCCTTGCTTATTTCCGGAGAGTAAATGTGTATTGTCCTCCACGTAGTCATACACAGTTTGTAACTGCTTTTTTGACAATAAAATTTGAAGTATTTAAAGTACCTTAGTGACTGCGAGAAAATGTTTTACGTGAATAAGATAGGGAATTGTTTGGTGTATTCTCACAAATTGTTAAAACTGATCTGTCCAACAGTTTTCCTTTTTTTTCTCATAAAAATGCCTTCTTTTCCAGAGAAATGATCATTCGTTTACCCTTAAGTTCAAATCTTTGTATCTGTAGTGCAGGTATTGGTAGCATTGCGACTTACACGCTGTAAGAAGCACACAACCATACTTCGATATACGTATGAGATACACCTTTTTTTCATGACACAGATTTCTCTTACTATTAGAGTGAGGTATTCACCCATTTCCAGAAAGGTATGTCATTCTCTCAAATCCTCGCTCGTGTCGCAGAGCGCCTTTAAATATGGAACCCTTAAGCATTGATAAGTTTTGACACAACTTTGCATTGTTTCTATATACCAATTATATAGGTGAAGCGAAGGGAGGAGTGAAGGGGGACGAATAGAGGGTTTCGGTGATGAATGACGGAAGGAGGAGGGACGTTTGTTGGGGTTCGTGTATAATTGACTGATCAAATCCTCATACCACTCATTCTCAAGACCCACTTGTAATAGCAGCTGGTAGAAGCATCATTACGGCAGAAGGATTTGCATAAATATTGGGGAAAATAACGTAAAGGAATAGATAATTAATTAATTATAATTGAATATTTTCAAGTTCTTTAAGAAATGAATACAATGATAAGAAATGAAAATCATTAATACCAAGTAAAAAATGAGTATTGAAGTGATAATGGAATTAAAAATGTGTTCAGTAAAATTATGTGTGTTATATCTGCACTATGTTCGTGTACTTGTAAACAGCTGAACATGTTTCAATTTTTCAAAAATATTATCCGTTAGCGAAAATACATTAATATAAGATATATAATTATTGATGCTGTAAACGATTTGGCATCATTTAGAAGGTAATCCTTTTTAAGGTTTTCATAAAGCGTGGTAATTGCTTGATTCATTTTCTGGGTTTCACTGCATCGTATTGGTTATTTCACACAACAGTTATTCATATTGATTAAAATTATAATTAAAAAAGTTAAATTTTTTAAAATTTTATATAGTTTTGTTGTGTGTCCATAATTACGATCTCCTCACCTAATATAATTCTGGTAAAACAAAGTTTCAGCATTGAGTATATTTCGAATGGCAGTTCTTCCTAAAAAATAAATTTTTCGTGTATGAATTCAATTCCCTCTCAAATTTAGTAGGTAAACAAATTATTAAAATAAAAAATAAATAGTAAATTAAATAAAAAATAAATGGGGCATACACAATTTATATATGCTTTCTATATCATTGTCTGGAGTAATATAATTATAACGTTGCATTGAACTTGATTAAGATTAATTGGGCATACATTTGGAACACACCGAAAATTTCAAATGGCATACATTACTAAGCCATCGAACAGTAAAATATAATGGAAATGATATACAGTAAACCTTTCTCCAAGATAATTTGATATTCAAATCATATCCTACTTATCATGTTATTAAGATATGAATAAATAATTTTCACCATTTGAAAGTACAGGCAATTTCAATCAATTTTTATTCCGCGGGAATTTCGTTCTTCAAACTGGGCAGAAATAATTTGCAAACTTTGTAAACAAATAACATAAGTGACGTTGTCCTGAGTAACTCACTCACTGATTCACTGATTCATCAGCGCAGAGAAAAACATCTACAAGAGATAAAAATAATTAAAGTTCGACTGAATATTGCTTTTGTATTACTATTTCAAGGTTTTTGTTAACGCTAACGTATGGTTTATTATTTTCTCTCCAAGTTATTGAAATATCACCACCAATTTCGATGCAACAACGACATAAATACTGATTTCTCAAATTATTCATATTTCTCTTTTAAAGGGGCGAAAATGAATGGTACGTGGTGCTGACGATTTCATACATTCATCAACGCAAAAATAAAAACTACCAGAGTTGAAAATATGAAAGGATATTACTTTTGTGTTTTAAGGATTTACAGAGAGAGGTTTTTCTTTTCGAAATTCTAAGGAACAAATTAGTGTTAAATGTGATTTTTTGAATTTTCGCTATGTCGCAAGACTAAAAGATTCTTGTAAATTGCGCGCATTTTTTGCATGTTAACGTGCTATTTTTGTGTACATTACATTATAACGAAGGATATCACAATAATAACAACTGGAAAACAGCATTGTAATAACATAAAATCACGTGAGAAACGGGACTGGGTCGGCTAGTGGCTTATAATTTGATTATTCTTCAGAATATGATTTACAGGAGTTAAAAATTGAGTTAATTCAAGCCTTGATGGTATATAATGCGGTGACTTATTTTTTTCATAGCTTGCGTGCTGGATTTTATATTGTATTAAGAATTGAATATCGAAAATTCCAAAATTCTAGGTATTTAAAGTATTACAAAATCCGCGACGTTACTGCATTTAGTTCGTAAAGTAAAGGAAAATAAGCAAAAAATTGAAAAATTACATTTTACCTTTCAAAATTACATTTAGAAAAGTCACAATTTTTAAAATGAGGAGTGAGTCAGTTAGTCAGTCAGGCTGGACAACGTGAGATATTTACTGCTACGCATATATCTATATATGCGTCACCCGTGAACGAGGTATTGAAATGCATTATTATGTAGTATTGTTTGTGAAATGAGGATGAAATAAAAAGAAAATAGTGTGTGAACAATAGAATAGATCTATGAGTAATGTATTCTTATATTCTTGCAGCAAAATCGTATGTTTAGCATTTAAACAGCAAAAAATCACTAAAGGATATATTGGAATAATAATTATTGTGAGAACTGTAAAAAGCTAGTCATTATGGATATTCAAAGAATTCATTCTTGAACCATCGTTTGCGCTTTCTGGTGTAAACAAATGTTTTTTAATATCTGCAACCACTAAATATTCAATTTTATTTCTTCATTACCTGAAAAAAAAAATTGCTTGTATCTAACAGGTTGCACCATAATTAATGGCTTTAGATGTACATGATACATGGGAGGAAAATATTACATTGAATTGGTATCTACCTTAAGTTGTAATAAAATGAATATTTTTACGAATAGAATTCCTTTAAATATAATTTCTTAGACATATATCATTGGTAGAAAAAACGAGATATAAAACACCCAACCTGTCAGCATACTTTATCAGTATTTAAATATTTTATGTGTAACGTACACTTGAAGTTGAAAATATTAAAGTGACTAAGACGGTACTACACTTCATTACAAACACATCAATAATTCAGCAATATCAATTATTTTCCGCATTCAACCGCCTCAGGAGACATCCATCTACCCTTGCCTGTCAGTATTTAATTTTCCAACGCTGATATTCCGTAGGGAATTTTTGATGGAAGGAGGTCTGAGTGGTGCGGGGGTGGAGGGTGGGGCGAAATTCAAGAGCAACGTTTACGAGGAAGCATAGCAATGCGATGAGCAACGATGCGCGTGGCAGATGTCACAGCGAGGACAGCGGCTCCCGAGGGCGCTGTCGCTCGCAATGGCTGAGTGCGCAGAGTTGACTGGCTGGCTGCTTGGCTCTACCACCGCGTAGCGTCGTGTCGGTCGGTCGACGGGGTCTTCGCTCCCAAGCGCTTATATGCGAAGCGCGATCTGATGCGACGCCCTCGCCGCGGCGGCGGCGGCGGCACAACGGCGGCGGTTGCGTTCGTTCCATGCGATGTGGAATTCACACTTGACGCGTCACAAAGTGGCATCATACACCAATCGTGCGAAATGGACAGCTTTAATTGATGTGAAACCGAATGCTAATGCATATTTGATAGGTACGAATTACCTTGTTACCGGTCCCGATATTTGCGAGACCGAACTGTTTGCAAGAGTGGTTCTGAAAATTAGAACGCTCGATGACTTCTTTAGTATTCCAATGAACTTTGAATCGTTATTAATTTATTCGAAACAGTAATTGTGTAACCTAGGTCTATCACTGTACCTTTAAACGGAAAGTTCGGGTTCGATTACCCGCTGGGGTGAACTGCGTTATGCTTTCAGACTGTGAATCCTTCACCAACTTCAGACAAATGTCGGTTCACAACAATTTAATTTTGCGTTAACCTAACATCTATCCTTCTCATTCGCGACGATGAGGAGGACATAAAAATTATGAATAAAACAATACCGTCTCGAATTTAAGTAACGTCATTTTTCAACCAAACATAACTTGTTGGCAAATACAAGTCTGTGTTCGAATGTTCAACAGGGTATCTCTCTGCGTAACTATACAGAAATCCATAGGTCCACAGATCACAGTTTCCAAACACTCGTTTACTCTGGCGTCTGAGTTTCTCCGGGCTTGCTGGACTGTTTCGTGTTCCGCTATGCAAGTAGTTAGAACTTTTCAGGGTCCGTGCAACGTCGACTATTATGACGATCGTTCCGAAGCATAAATTTTATCATCACAAACTGCAAAATGAACAATGGAGTTACAAACTTATCGCTTGTCAATCTAATGTGTTAATTTATTTGGCTTTACTTACTTTTACACATAGTTACGCGCACATAATTTCATTCCTATCTCATCCCGCAATTATTTAAAACTCATGACTTGGTAATTATATTCTATGAAATCATTTAAGTATAAAATAAAATAATTCTTTAACCGTCGAATTTGATTAATATTTTCTCGGAACAATTCAATATTGTACAACGTACACATTCTAATCTTTGCTGGAGTTCTTCTCGATTATTGATACTAACGCAACACTTCAGTATTGGTAGGAAAGTAAGTTTGTAAACTATAAAAAAATATTTTAATCTTGTTATGCTAAATTATTTAATTTATAATTTATATATCCTTGTTATTATTTATGTCGTTTTCCATATTTCAAATGTTTAATTTACGTATCTTCTCTCGTTTAGTTTTGTTTAATTTATTGAATGTTATTTGTTTTCACTATTTTCATATTTTATTCCTTCTTCTTTGTATCTCTTAATGTTTTTTAATCTGACGATGAGAGTTATTGTATCAAGAGGTCTCACTGTGTATATTAGTCTAAAGAAAATGGACAAAACACCATGTTTAAAGAAATTAATGGTACATTTTTCATTCTCGTCTTATCAGAAATGTCAAATAATTCTTCGACTAATATTAAGCTTAAATTTTCAAATTTTATTCCGGAAACTTTCATGATATTTTCATGTTGCTTCATATTTCTGTTTTTTTCACCTACGCTAAAAAATTTCGGTAGTTCATTCAACTTAATGTACTATATTTAAACGATTTATTGTATATATACCTTGATTACAATTTTTATTAAGACTTGTGACAAAGAGTATAGCGAATATAAAGACATATAGTGAAGAATAATGGACATTTTATTCTTTAAAATACCGAAAAAATAAGATTCTCAGAAAATAATAAAATAAATTTTCATGATAACAATTACAAAAATTGGTATAAAATATTTATTATATTTTTTTTTTTTTGGTGGGGCTTTAGGGCTCGTCAACATCAAAGGTCATTAGAGCCCAAATATTTATTATAGGGAAATGAACTAGGGTTTTTATTTCCTTCTCTTCTCGAAAACAGGACCGGATCTAACGATGGCACTATGGATCGAAAACGATTTCTTAACACGCAAATCTTCAACAATTTCCCATTTAATTTTTAATTATATATCGACATAAATATTCACAGAGTTATCTTGAAATATTTTTAATTTACCCCTCAAAATACATTTTAAATTTGTTATGTAGGGAAACCGTACTTGTGTCTTTTTCACCGAAGTAAAATATTGATACTTATAGTTTATTCTTTTCCCTATTTTATAATATTTATAACAATCTATAATTTATTCAATATTTATTATAGGGAAATGAATAAATTATAGATTGTTATAAATATTATAAAATAGGGAAAAGAATAAACTATAAGTATCAATATTTTACTTCGGTGAAAAAGACACAAGTACGGTTTCCCTACATAACAAATTTAAAATGTATTTTGAGGGGTAAATTAAAAATATTTCAAGATAACTCTGTGAATATTTATGTCGATATATAATTAAAAATTAAATGGGAAATTGTTGAAGATTTGCGTGTTAAGAAATCGTTTTCGATCCATAGTGCCATCGTTAGATCCGGTCCTGTTTTCGAGAAGAGAAGGAAATAAAAACCCTAGTTCATCGAGTCCGCACAGGGTGAAAGTAAATTTGCACACAGAATTGTGTTCTCAGCTGCAATATTTCGCGGGAGGGAGGAACGTTGTGAGAAAATTAAATTCTAAATAATTGATTAAGGTGTGTACCGTTTAAGTAAACATAGGATAGTAAATATAAAAATGAAAATTTTAAATTTATTTTTAAGACATATAAAAGAGAGAATTGTGAAAATAAAATATTTTCTGATACAATAAAACTTCATGGAAGTTTCAAATGTTTGAAATAACTGGACATATTAAACATCAATCCTCACAGAAATAAAGTATCATGCCTTTCGAAATCTCCGGTTGTTTCTAGATTATATCGGTTATGAATTCACAAATTAAGAATTATCATCTTTGATAAATGTAATAAATTTGAGGCATTAATCTTTTTTCATATTTTATTTACCATTATAGTCGAAGTTTCTAATTTCTTGGAACATACATTCAAAATCACATAAATCAATAAAATTCATATGAAAATAATAATAATAATAAATTTATTGTCAAAAAAAACAGTACAAACTGCGTGTGACCACGTGGAGGACAATAAACCAATTTACTCTCCGGAAGCAAACAAGAGACCATCCCATCAATTCCGATCAAGGGCCCTAAGGCAGAGGCGGATTCAAAAATTTCAGCAAAAATTCCTAGATTAGATGAAAAGTTAGCTACGAGTTATAATACTAATAGAATGTCAATGTGTTTGTAATTTAACGCAAAAAATATAATTATATGTACACAGAAATAAAGAATTATTGTTTGTTATGAATTACTAAGAGTACTATGGTAAATGGGTAAGGTCACCTTTATGAAAAATCACGTATTGTATGTCTTTGTATAATGTCAATTTCTTACTTTATCTTTATATGGTTTCATTTTTTAGAATTTCCATTTGTTTCATGTTAAGACGAAAGAACAGTCTTATTAAGGTTGTAAATAGGAGAAGTATAACAAGAAGCATCAACTTTTCTTCAGAGGAGTTAATTTTGAGAACTAAACTAATGCTCCGAGTAAGACAATCGAAAGTACAAGTTGACATGCAGTTTTACTATTGTCTCCTACAATGTGGGTGTACTCCGTTAATACCCGTTGTGGAAAGACTTGTAAGGTTAGAGTGATGAAAATGATATTACTGTCGAATATACACCAAAACTCCGCAAAATCGTGATCGAGTATTAAAAAGATAGGAAATAAAATTAACATTTAAACGAAAATCGTTAAACTTCAATTTATTCCCCTAATTTTATGCAAATGTAAAATTAAATATAAACACACAAACAAACAAATCGGTATTATAATATGATATTATAATTGAAGGAATATTGTGTTGTTTTTAGGTTCACTGGTATTTTTCGTCTGGTTTGTAAAGCAACTGAATCTGTTAAAATTAAATACGATTCAATGTTAATAATTGGAATTATTTATCATTTAATTTCATTTTAACATCTTTAATAGTCAGATCAGTGTTATTATGAAATGATTGGAAATGCCAGAAACGAATATAATTGTTTTAAATATTAATAAATTTACGTTAATATTTTACTGTTAAGAGAAAATTTTTATTATGTAATTGATTATATGTATTCAAGTTTAATTATACAAACGTTGTTAGTTTTATTGTATTGATGCTTATTATTAATACCAAAGATAAAATAAGGTGTGAAAGTAATGAAATATAAGGCTAAAACCTCTTAAGGTGGGACTAGCGCTACGAGTTAGTCAAATCACTGAGAAGTACAAGTGTTTCTCTATTTTTATTGTAACACAGCACAATGAATTATAATAAAAAAAACATTATTTAACTTCTATCCATCAGTTACCAGTACAGTATAAACAATGTTCAGAAACTCGCTTTCCTCGTATGAAATGCACATGAGCATGTAAAAGCGTGGAGACCGAGCGTAAGGTTTCGTAATATATGCATGTCACCTCGGAAAAAGTGAAATATATTTTTGTAATGTCCGGTGATATAAAAAAGTAATGTAACAAATGCTACGGAAATTTTACTACAACACAAAGTGAACTTCCATCACTTTCGTGATTTAAAAGTTGGTCTTTTTTTAAGTGAATATTTCCTCCATAAGATGCAATGTATTTCAACATCAATTATAATGGCAATTATTCGATTTAAATGGCCGGTGAGGTATACTTTTCAAGTTGAAATCACAATAAGGACATGTTACTGTGTTTATTTGTGCCCATTAAAGATATAATTAGTGATTTAATTCTACCGACGGTAGAATGACCTTGAATACATCAATTTGTTGTGTATGTAGTTTCATCTAATTATTCATTACATCTCTCAAAAATGTCGAGAGTACTTTTTACAATAAATAGGGAGCATTCTCTTGTGCTTAACACTCTTGTGGCGCGAGTCCTCACCGCACGCCAACCGCAATTTCCCCCGTTCCGTCCGCTCCACTGATGTTCCGCGCAGCGCACTCAAACAGTCGAACGTTTACAAGCGCAGTGGCGCAGTCACTCGGATGAGCTTCGCGGCCGACCGCTGCGGCAGTGACGCGACGGCGGCGGCCGAGAGCCACGAAGCGACCGGTGGAACAACCCACGTAGCCAGTGGCGACGCGTCCAGGGCCAGGGACGCAGGTGTGATGGAACTCGGGTTGGGTGTGGGGGGATAGTGGAGTTGGAACCGGGCTTTGGCGCAAACACTGCGCGCTCGAGTGGATTATGAAGCGAAAAGCAAACAGGAGTCGGACGTCGCGTCGGACGGCCAGCGGCGACGCGCTGCGAGACAGGCTTGATGAGGACGACGGAAGCGAGGAGCTGGCACCTGTAGACAGCTGGAGTCGGGCGCGTCGAGGCTGTCACCGAGGCGACAGCAGAACCGTTCGTCGGACGGCGCGATATGAGCTGAGGAAACAAAGGAAATGACTTTCGCCGGTGGAGAAGGTTGAAAGCAGGAGATGAAGCAGTCGGAGAAGACGACGTCGTATGAAGCGAGGTCGCGGTGGGACCTGGATGAAAAGTGAAAGGGAAGATGAAAGTACTGAAGAGCTCGTGGAGAGACGAGGCTCCATGAGAGGAGTGAAGAGTGCGTGGTAAATACGTGATTTATTTGCGGAGTGGACTCAATGACGAGCCAGAACTAAAGATCACCTGTCACACGAATGAGTACAGTAGGCGGGGATACTCTATTGTTTACAACAACTATCAAAATAGATGTTTTACTTTAAAAGGGAGGCTAATTACTTTAAGTGGATTGTGGCAGAGAAGTTTACGACCTCTTATTGATATTAAAACAATCCAGTAAATGGTAGAATGATGAAAGTGATAGGACAAAGAGTTGGAAACTATAAAACTTCAATAGGACGTTCGTGAAATAGAGATTTTTTTGTATTGATTATTGTGAATACAGTATATACGCTGCGTGCCCTCTTTTCATTTTCATACCGCTTTTGCCATTGAAATGTTCTGCGGAGCTAGAAACTAATTGATGTTTAATCACAAGCTCCGAAAAATCGCATTCGGGAGCCTTTTTTAATACTCGTACTGATCCAATACTAAAATCATGACTGCAGTTACAGACGAATCAATATGCTTACTGAAGTAGGGTTTTTGCTGCGGGATAATAATGGACTTTCCATACCGCAGCAGTATAAAATGAAGTACCGAAGAAAAAAGCGGTATTGACAAGCAGGGTGACCAGAATCTGGAAAAGTCTGGAAAACCTGGATAAGTCAGGAAAATTCGTAAACAATAAGAAACAGACATACAATCTTTTTTTTTTGGTTCTAATTTTGAAAATTGTTACAATTGGTTCATAATTTGCCGAATACACAGCTATTGTCTACGTACAGTAAATTGTGTTCCATGAATTATATTGAAATCTGATTTGCAATGATTTGCAAAACGTTACGTAAAAATTAAAAATATTCCCTAGAAAATATGGAAGTCAAGGAAATTTAAATTACAAAAATACTGACCACACTGACAATAGGGGTGGATAAAATGAGTGCGTAAGAGTGAAATAGTATATCTGAGCCACACGTTCGCTTTACAATCACAAAGGACCCCGCAGGCACAGAGCCGAACTGAACTGCTTCGATCCTTTTGTAACAACAAGACAGGCGCATTCCACCTCGGACGTTCTTTACGAAGAAATTTCCGTTTCATGTTGACATTATGGATCTTTGAGGAAACAGAGCTCTTGATTTAGGTTTAAATCGTCGATATAGACCCTTTAAGGTCACGCAGCACTAATGATATCTCATCGGCCTCTTTCATTCCTTCGTCTATATTTTGTAATGTATAACAAGAGAATGAATGAAACTAATTCTGTAGGATAATATGAACGTTTACTTTTATTTAGGAAGATTATTTTATTGACCAGGATAATATGACACGTACTACTCTTCACCATCTGCTAATTGTAGACAAGTATCACGGAATTTAACATTAACAATGTAAATAGGGTATCAGAACTGTAATGAATAATATATGATACTGTGAAACGGAGAATCACGTAACTCGCGTACAATTCCATACAAAATTGTTTACACCAGAACGATCAGACGCGTCAGAACTGACAATTTTCAGGACGCAAGCAACATCCTTTTCAAAAAACATAAGTAATGTAGGTTCGTTTCTTAAGGTGCAATCTTGGAAAGGAAATGGAGAAAGATGTCATTCATATGATGTACTCCTTCCGGTTACGGAGAAACGTAACTAAAATTGTCTGGGACATTAACGTATTGATGAATACTGATGATACGTATGATGATGATTCCAAGAAACGGAAATTTCTCCAAACATAATTTTGATAATAATCATATATTTCATGGAATTGAAAAATGACAGTAAAATCGAACTTCTCTGTGTGGACAATATATTAACGTGATGAAATAACCAACATTGGATTTCCCTTGAATATGTGATGAAGGATGACAGAGGTTTTATTAATTTCAACTGATGAAGCAGTTCGGGCACACACGTTACCATTATCTTTGTGATACATATTTACCTTTTATGATTTGCTTTTGATACTTCGTTACCTTTGTTTCTGATTCATTATTAATTTAATTTTTGGTTTTACCCTATACAAAATAAATTTCCTTTTGTTAATATTTTGTGTTAGCAATAAATTATCGTGACTTTGTTTAGTATAATTTTTGTATTATTTGAATAAGACGATATTAATATAAACAACTATCTTCTAAGAATAGCATTTGATTTCCTACGACGTTTGGCGAAGGTAAATTTCGACATTAACTCAGTTATTTATTTTGTGTGTTTCCATACCAAAAAAATGTTAACGTATGTATTATCCTGAAAAGAAGAGAAAACACTGAAAATAAGATAATATGAAGAAAAGCATAATTGATTCTAGGAATTATTATGTATGAATTGTGAAACAAAAATGGTTCATAGTAAATCTTGTGTGGTTGCGCACTTTAAGTGATGAAGATCTACAGTGTTAATAGAATTAAATGTTAAACAAAGAAATTGGTATTTATAATGTGTAAATAAACTTTCATGTTTGATTTCAATTATGGAATAAGGGAGAAGTTTTAAGAATATACTTGAAATAAGAATAAAAATACTAGAGTTTATTTTATTCGAGAGTTGAAAATAATCTTTGTTGAAGCTTTTATTTCTTATGTTTTGATAATTGAAACAATCAATGTCAAATATAATGTCAAATTAATCAATAATATAGAAAGTCTTCAATAAATGTGATATTTGATTAGCTTCCTGCTTCAATTATGCTCGAGTTACCCTGATTTCCTATGAGAAGTGCATAGCTTGCAAAAATGACACTGCATACAACTCCACCAGCATTCATTAATACTTTGGTCAGCACAAGATTCGCAGTGAATGCAAGGTACCATACCTATACATGCCCTGCAAAACAGAAACACGTCACAGAATTAAAACAGAATCTGAAAGACAACACGGCAGAAGTACGACTTCTTCAGAAGGTATAAATATTAATTAGATACCATTCATTATTACGTTTATAAATTAATGAATAATGTAATCACGATCAGTTGTTAAATAAGAATAGAAAGAAATAAAAATCACTTACATTTATTTATTGTTCAAAGTTTATTAATAATTTACTTGAATTTAATCGACTACCAATCTCGGAAGAAAAAATTGAATTATATTTCGTGTATTGCTTTTCGGCACAAATTTCCGTTTTTTTACATATTGATGCTTACGATTCATGTGTTTGCGAGACTACCAATAAAATCTGACGCATGGATATCTGCCAGCCAGAAATGAAGTTCGATTAGTAAAGAACAGAACAAAATCATTATACTTTCCTAGCATACTGCTGCCTGGTTGCTTTTTATGTAGCCGTTAGTGCATATGTTACAGGCAATGTAGAAAATCAGGCATCGTACACAATGACTAGGCAAAGTAAACTACGCCTATTGGTCATAGTTGGAATAATTTTCAACATTAACTAAACATTACTAACAATATCCAACGTTCAATAGACAATTATATCAATGATAATTCACTCCTTGAGATTCGGACATACAGAGCGCGACAGCCAGTCTTGACGGTACATTCTGTATCGCGATCAAGCGCTGTACATAATCGTATTAACATCTGAATCATAAGAGCGATCGAGTGATACGGACAGGGACACTACAAAACGTTGAGAAAGTGTTGACATATATTTTGTACATCACCCGTCATCGTGACTACATATTTTACAAAAGAAGCATGCAATTGATATTGAGGTGTGCATAACCTGTAATTTTATTCCAGAAATATTTCTTTCGCGAGACAATTATTACCTTGAAAATAGTTTGCTAACATTATGTAGTAAGCATATTGCACTTTTAAAAAATATTAGTGAGAATACTAGAATTGATTTGATCGCAAATGGGCGCGGTCTGGTAATTTGAAGTTTGAAGGGTCTTTAAAGTTTACCTACCTACATTATGTGAATTTACTCATTAAATCTGCCTTGAAAGGTTTAGTAACACTATTTTAAAAGAATGAGTGGTAAAATAAAACAACGCCATTTTTTCAGGGTTCTACTTTTTGTAATGATAGTCTTTTACAAACATAGAAATCTCTTAGATTGCGGTGATCCTCACTGCAACACCACACCACAAGCCCAGATGCAGTGTGGTTTCTTTTGGGTAGAAGCGGGATCCACACATAAATACCACAACTCTTATGGAAGAGTTCGCTGCGACCAGCTCGGTTTCCCGAGCAATTAAACACACGTGTAATAACAATAATTAATGATTTAATTCAAATTAAATGGAGATCTGAATATTTACAAACGTAGACAAATTCTCAAAATCATCAATACATTTTAAATCTATTACACAAGTAATGGTTTTAGAAAGCATTAATTACACATAAATAAATTGAGTTGAAGACAACTAATTCGGAAAACCTCTCTAGGTTTATCTGAATCTCCAAAATTACAAGTTGCCTTTCCCGAATAACTAACAGATACAAGTTACGTCACTCGCAACTACTAGTAAATGAATTTAAATTACCGCAGTAATTTTTAAGCGGTCTGGCGACCAATACTAGCCAGGTCACATCCTGTAACCTGTGGACTCCGTTCACACAGCAAAAGTCTTCGAGGATTCTCAATCCTCCCAATATATACGGAAGCGGAGGTCACGTGACCACGCCTTCGCTGCTCCACGAGCACTCCAAATCGTTGTTCACCCCTTGGCTGTTCGGAGAACGCCGTGTCTTCACCGGTAGGACGAGCAGTCGTCGACACCAGCGAGGCGCCCGGAGTGTGTTTCCCGGGATAGCCACTGTTTCAGCATCCGGTGAAAGTCCTCTCTTCACACATAGTAGCAGTCTCACCCACCGACATTCCGTAAAGGGTCTCGCCCTGGTAAAATCCTCTTCCACAGAAATATTATAAGACAAAGAGAGACGCACGCGCTGATCACTCACTTCGGCCGGCATTCTTCGAGCGCATTGCTACCCTCCTTCCCGGAAAAGCAGGGGAATGGTCCACACAACGAATAGAAAGGCTTAGTGGTGGTCACCTTCCCTAATAAGCGGCATCCGGCTAAGCTTCTCAATGACGCTCCCACTTCAGGGAAAGGCGTAAAAATAACATTTCACAAACGGGTAGAATGTCTTGGTTCTGATGTTACACTCACCACCAGGTAACATAATTAAAGATAGTCTTTTAAGTAGTAAAGTAACGTAATTTTTTTTTCAAAAGTTGTTTTCATTATTTTGCTTGTTTTATTATACATTTTATAATTTTATAATATCCGATATTGTTTTTATGTGCAATTATAAAGAAAATCCTGTTTCCCAATAACAATACTGTAGATAAATTCAGAAAAATAAACAAATAATTGTGCTTTGGTTCAATTTTGAAGTAAAATATTTTGAATTAATTGCTTTACCTGTCTTCGACAACGTTCAGGGAATGATGTGCACAATACCTAGTAAGTATGTGTCAAGGCACAGGGTGTAATGACTGAATATGCAACATTGCCAGTAACATATGCCATAGTGAACCGGCCTTGGGCATATTAGGATAAAGAGCCTAGCATTTCCGGAATGTACGCTCCGGAATATGGTTACGCGAACTGCAAGTTTACTCCTTGGGTTTTTGATACCTGACGCACCTAAAGAAGTTTACTTTCATAGATATAATTTTAAAAAGCGTATTAAACAATATAGATATTTCAATAATTTTATTTATAAATAATGTCAATTTTCTATTTCAGAATCATGCCTAATTGCGAGAAAATTATACACTTACAAACACTTTTAATATTCGCGAAACCTATTGGTACAGACGGAGGAACCTTCATGGTAATGAGTTCATTGAGGTCAAGGAAATATAAAAATAAGTCATGCTGAAAGGTCTCTAAGCCGGGAAGAGATAGGATCAAAATTTACTTTCTAAAACATAAGTCAGGTCAAGGTTATACACAGTCTTGCTATTTTCTATTATAAGAGATAATGTAGTATTGTATTTGCTATCGCTTGCGCATAGATAGTCCTACATTTGCTACTATAAATAAAAAAATCACATTATGATCTATTATTATTATTATTATTACCCTGCAAAATGTAACTCACACTTCAAACTCGCTGCAGTTATATGGACTTACGTAACCGGCCATCAATGAAGACATAATTACAAAGAAAATAGAGAGCGTTAATAACACGAGTCTTTCATACATTATAAGCCCGCAAGAGGAAGCTATTCTGCCACGAAATAACACAAACTTTGTAAAGATGTCGCTTTAAAGTATGAACGCAATAAGTCGAGAAAGAACGTCGTAGATAAACTTCATTCCTTTGGTACATTTGTTTGACAGTCCGCTTCATTAAATGAGAGATTTGTTTTCAGTTCGCAGCGCTTTTAATTTAAAAGTGTTTCTTAAACATCAAAAGTACTCTAACTTAATTATAAAGGTAATGGTTTGACATTATATTAGCATGCCTTGAAGAAGCGACATGTTCTAATTTATACTTCGTTGTTTTGAATAGGCAATTCTGTACATGAAATTCTTTTAAGAGAGATAAAATAAGTTATGCTCGATATCTTATCTTACACAATCCTAACTTAGTATTGTCTTGTATGATGACCGGTACGTTTGATAATATCTTGCTCCATAATGACGTTTAGCTCATACTCTGTGTAACATAGTGAAATAAAAAGTCATTGTTTGCTTTCTACCTAGAGGTTTATATCCAATTTTAAGATGGCATTTCATTTTATATGTCCTAAATTGAAGTACGAGGGCATTATTCTGCTCAGTTTTAGATGACTACAAAATGAAAGAACTCTCATCTTCAAGGAAGATAGTTAAACGATTCACTTTGTTATCCATAGTAAAGTATTTGTAATAAAAAACGTTTATTTTGGACGTTTAACTCCTTATCCAATCAAGAATATCTAATTGGTAGACGCAAATGAAAAGCATTAGAAAATTATTTCCAGTAGAATTACGTGAGTTCATAAATCAAAATTTGCACTTCAGTACCCTAACTAACCAAGCGTTCTATTTAATTATTCCTGTGTAATTATAAGAAATATTTAATTATAACGAAAACGCACATCTGTGGAACATCAATTATTCTAGTTTCCTCACGTCTCAAAATATGTTATGGGAGATTTCATGCATAATTACAAGTTCTAATAAGCTATGAATGTAAACAGCAATAACTTGAAAGTAGAATATGATAGTTCTGAAATTAACGTTAATGTATTCTATGATTTTAAGTGTATAAACAATTAAGAGTTTTGTGATATTGTAGAAACGTATCGGCAATATTTTACACAAATGTTTCACTAAAAAGCATGCATTTTAGTTATATAATTAATTTTTCTTTAATTATATGAATATTTAAAGCAAGAAATTATTCAGTTCTTTCAAATTGAATTATAAGTTTGGTTGAGAATAGCATAACTTATTCACGAATATCCTCTCCTCTACTTAATTTATAGCTTTTATTGAATTTTTAATACAGTGATAGCCAAGTATCTAAACAGTGTTCAGATTCCTTCAAAACTGGTCAAAACGTTGAAATGAAATGTACTTTTTTTTAGGATTTGTCGTGAATCCGATGATTAAATAGTGCACAAGAAAAATTCAGATTACTTCGAACCAAAGTATTCATTGTAAATTTGATAGCACCGAAGACGTGGATTAGAGATAAATATGATAATATAATATATTGATCAGGATATCTAAACTAATTAATGCAAAAGTAATTTAATTTTTAATCGCGACGCGTTTTATTTTTTCAAAAATACCTAACAACATGGACTAATGAACAGATTTGGAATTTATCATCAATTCGGATGGAAACCATCATACTCGTTTGCTTTAGGTCCACATCACAGACCGAGGTGTAAACAACAATATAAAAACGTTAATTGGAGTAACGTTTTGCAGGTTGGCATTTACTATTCCGAACATTTGCTTAGTCACGTTAATTGCTAATAATTCTTCTACACATCATTTTCACCTACGATGGGCAGCGCTTTTAATGAACGGCATTTGAATGACTATTCTTTCTGCTTTATCAATGACTACTCGGTTGCCTATAATTCTCCACTACAGTAACTTTATTAAAAATCATCTCACCCTTTTACGTTGTAGATAGAATTCTTGGAGAATGTCTTCTACATAATTTAACACTTGGATTTCTTAAAATTTGTGAAAGATGTTTTGAGTATTTTTTAGCAACGTCCGATTTCAAAAGTGTGCATAGTACTTGTATTTGTCGGTGCGTGACTGCTAAAGGTACGGTCACCAGAGCAAGTAAATAGATATTGATTTCAAGAACGATGTAGAAATGGTTAAAAAAAATATTGACTTTTTTACATTAGATATAAAAATAAATTAAACTTTAGAAAACTTCGTTTTATTAATTGATTAGTTTCTTTGAAACAGTATCTTCATTGGAATATTCTTTTTTTTCTTTTGGTGCAGGTACGTGCATGAAATTTAGGGAAACACGTTACGAAGATGCAGTGGCATAATTGATATTAATCCATACCATTCACGACATATGTTATTCGACATACGTTGCTCAAACCGAAACATAGTTTAGAGTTAAAGAAATGAAGTGAAATATAGAGTTTTCTCATTAAAGTATCAATTTCTTTTCGGGATACAGAATGAGAGTTCCATTGAGTTGATTCTAAGTTCAAATATTTCTCCGCTAAGTGTTGCAATATCAATTTCCCCTACGACTGACTTTCAGTACCTGAAATTTCTATTGCAGATTATTAGTATTCATAACTTTTTCAGTACTTAAGTGCAATTGGAGGAAGGATATTGCATTAAACCATCAAGATAACGAATGCATCGTTTTCTTCCTACTCTCGAAAATCAACTTGAAAATCGTTTCATTTCTTGCTTTCCTAGAATTAAGTTAAATATGGCAATGAATGTCACAGACTGCCTCCACTGAATGTCGGGAGAGTCTCTATGGAAAGAAAATTGTTCCTTGTCTCAGTACTTACTTTTTAGCATCACTTCCGCCCGTCCTTGGGGTTTCCCTTTTGGTTCTTTTGTAGGAACGAGAGAAGTGGAGGAAGAGAACTGCAGCCGAACTCATGTCACGTTCCAACTGTCGGGATTATGTCAGCCACGCGGAAGCGGATTGCCCGGATTGGCCCAAATCTTTCTTCTCTGGCATGAATGACGAAAGAAGTCTCTGCGTCATAACACGATTTCAGAGATGAGGGAAAGATCAAAGAAAATGACATTCATGTTCAGCATAACATTACAGACGAAAAGAAAAACGCGAATAGGAATGCCGACATTTTTCAATGTGGGAGAAGGAGAATATTCGCTATGAATCTTAATAATGATCAGGAATAGTTNGGATTATGTCAGCCACGCGGAAGCGGATTGCCCGGATTGGCCCAAATCTTTCTTCTCTGGCATGAATGACGAAAGAAGTCTCTGCGTCATAACACGATTTCAGAGATGAGGGAAAGATCAAAGAAAATGACATTCATGTTCAGCATAACATTACAGACGAAAAGAAAAACGCGAATGGGAATGCCGACATTTTTCAATGTGGGAGAAGGAGAATATTCGCTATGAATCTTAATAATGATCAGGAATAGTTCAGAAAGTGAAAACATTTCTTTTTTCAAGTTTCAATTTATTTTATGACGCAACACGTCTGAATTGGACATCTGCAAAACTCTTACGATCTTTACACTAGCCAAATACATAGATTACTAATCCATATCTCGTTTTATTGAATTCATAATAGTTTCTTGTGACAATATGCGTTTCTCAGAGATTATCATCCTTTCCAAAATACGTATGCAAGTTTTGTGATGGATACAAAGAGATACGTTCTGGGGAAAAAACTCCAAAGAACTTGCTTTCTGGTGTATACGTTTTGTATTTACTTGAGCAGACTTATGATCATTTCGTTTCTTTCTTTGCATATCTACGTGTTTTGAGGTTTAGCTTTTTGTAGGAGTTTGTTTCTAACTCCACTTCTGTGACCGTATTTTCTGAACGAACTCACTCGTTTAAACTGTTGGATTTATTTTCATTTGAATTTTAAAATTTCTCACATATGCAAACGATCTAATTTTTTATGAGACAGTGAAACCATCATAGATTGATGTAATTTCGTGGAAACACAACTTTACTTCCAAAAAGTTTAAGAATGTACTTGTCTGTTACGTACGAAAACCTAAAAATTATAAGAAAGTTTATAATAATAAACGTTAATAATAAACTTTATTGTCAAAAAAGCAGTCACAAACTGCGTATGACCACGTGGAGGATAATAAACTAATTTTACTCTTCGGAAGTAAGCAAGAGACCATCGCATCAAATCCGATCAAGGGCCCTAAGGCACAGGCGGATTTCACATTTCAACATACTCTTAACGATAAAAATAGTTCAGCACGTGTTATAGTATTAACGGAATATCAACAAATATTGTATCTAGTAAAAGCAAAAAAATTAATTCACAAGTACGTATTATTACCAAACTATAAATCATTCGGGTTTATTTTTCAATGGTCATCACATGAGCAAGGTGATCGCTGTATCCCGAGTTAAATAGTTTAGAGGAATATGAGATTTTTTGTTGACAATAATTTGATCTGCCAACGTGAACTGGAAGGGAGTGGGGTTGGTCATCGTAGTTACAAAGTTGAAAGAGTCGATAAGATTCTTGAATCGATTTTGTCTGAATTTGTGTCATTGGAAGCACTCAGGAAATTATGTTGAAATCGCCACATATAACGATAGATTTTTTGGATTTGCACGTAACACGTTTTAAAATCTCAAAATTCGGAAAAATATGTCAAGATCTGATTGAGGTCTATAAATACGTAAAACAATAATAGCTATGTCGGTCAAATTAACTGCAGANGAGACAGCGCTATCAACGCAGAAGTTCTGGCAGTCTGACAATTGAGAAGATAAAATATCATTACGAACGAAGGTACCGTACCTCCGTGGAGATGTTTTCCATTAAAATTTTGTCGACAGTAAGATTTTGCTAAAAAAACAATTTAAAATAAAAGTATCTTTGATGTTATTAGATGAAAGCCAATGTTCTATGGGAAATAGCAAATCGAATGGATTTTCGTGTAAAAAAATTTCAATGTCTGTCAATTTGGTTGAAAGAGATTGGACATGATGATGAAATATGTTTTATTTTCGCAAAGAGTTTGTAATTCTTAAAAAATGTTATCGAATTTAGATTTTAGGGGGGGGGGGCATGAATTTGGTACAACTTCTAGTCCCGAATCATGCCCGCACACTACACCCGATTATCGCCTTCGAGTACCACATCGTACTCTTGAGCGCAAGTTGTAACTGTGTATGCGGGCGGAAGTTGATGTGGATGTAGGAATAGATGAGGGCGAATGAGATGAAGGAGAAGACGAAAGATCAGGGTCAGGGGAAGAAAGGAGTGTGGGGATAGGGCAAGAGATGGAAGGAGAAGGAGGAGGTGATGAGTTATATGCAGAGGGAGGGCGAGGCGGGCGAGGTGATGAGGTACGAGTAGTGGGAGTTGGAGATGTGTAGGAATGGGTGAAGGGGCAGGAGGAAAATGTGAGGTCACATGTGAAGTTAGGGGAGAACCGAAGTGATGTTTCCCAGACGGTCTCAGATGTAAATCATGCTGGGTAAATTTCTTGGCTGTCAGGTGTGGTTTACAAATCAAAAAATGTGATTTTTGTGTCTGCCAGGTGATGTTTTAGGGGGATGTTTGCCAGGTTAATTTCGTGATTTATTTGGGGAACGTTCAAGCGTGTAGGTAGTCTAGAGAGTACTATGTTTGGGTGCTGAGAGGTTTTTAGTTTTTGAACATGTTCAGAAGCGTTGAAATGACCTACGTTAAATCATTCTGTCCACTTATGATTACTGGGTTCCGCTCAGTGAGTGTCTTAGAGTAGGTGTCAAGTACTCGAATAACTTCAGCCAAATTAGTGTTTGTCTTGAAGATACCGGAGATTGAGAACTGGTTGGGAGAAATCCACGCAAAACGGAGGACATGTGGTGACTGTGCGTATCAGCTAATAAGAACAAGTTTGATTTCTGCACGGAAGCGTTGGCTTCATCTCTAGGTAGCACTATTGTACAAGGTTTTGGACGGCTGTGCTTACCAGTGCGTGGTTTGTGAAAAGGTTTGGGTACTGGACGGGAAGGGATGAAACGATTTGGAGGTTTAGGTATGGGACGATACTGCGACATCTCATCTAACACACTGAACCTATTTTGAGTGAAGTGTTTGGGTGGTGCGTGTGTATTTGCTCGCACCGGGTGATAGCAGTTGAAAGGACGGCGAAAATTTCTGACTGTAGTCCAACCGTCGATCGTGTTCTTGTTGATCTCTACCAGCGCACTGATCCGTATGTTCATACAATGTACCAAGTCATTCTGAATCTCAATTTTGAATGCATTGAGGAATGCGATTGTGTCCAGTGTTGTGAGTTGTTAGCAAATTAACGACAAAAACAAATTAGTACACTGAAACTGACAACTAACACTGAATGATAGATATTAGAATAATAAATTTATTACTACGGTTGTAAATAAGATATTAAATTAATAAATAAACAAACAATCCGACATGTAAAATGACAGAAATTATTATTTAGGATAACAAGTGCAGATAAATTAATTCGACAATGACTGATGCAATAGTACGTTAGTGTAATGAATAACTACAAAAGAAATCAAGAAAACAAATGGTAAAATATTGGAATAATTATATTTATTGCAACGAAACTTGATGGACATTGAATTACGTTTTTTAAAAGATAGTATACGCACCAGAAAATCTAAATACAACTGAATAATTAATCTTGATGCACCAAGAAGTTAAATTAATGATTCCATTTGTACTTACTTAAATTTTATCACACCTTTGAAGGAAGAACTAGAACGAAAACAATATGAAATTATATTAGGTCCGTTAGGCTTGATAACCTTGGGAAAAGTTTTTAGTGTTTTTTCCACTTAACACTCACGCAAAACAAAGAATTTTACACTACAATGAAAATTAGGTCAACACAACCTTAGGTCTTCTAAATTTTGTCATAAGAGCGCGCGTTTTTCTGTTGATGTTGTCCAGATCTGTGTGGGACCAATTAATAGTTCCAAATGTATATGTTATAACGCATAGTCCTCAGCTATTCATTGCCGTAATCAGATTTTTGCATTTAATTGTGTCTTCAATATTGAAATGAGCCTTTTTTCATACTTGTTTTGGAGACACTTTTTGAAGTCTGAGTGGTGAAATTTACGATTTTGTAGATACTCATAATTTTGATCTGATTCTAGACATATTATGAATGATTCAGTTGACACTTCATAATTATCTCTTGCCAATAATTTATCTCTATTAATGTGCATGGTAGCACATTTGTCTAATCCAAAGGACATTTTAATGTCTGAGCTATAGAACTGTAAGTTTTTCAGAAGGTTGTGCAGATTATCTGGAGAGTTATGTCGTCCATATACATTAAGTAGGTAATTTGGGATGTTCTCTGCTTTGTTTTTAATTTGTACCCAAATTGTGTTTCATTGAGAAGTCTCGACAATGTATTCAAAGTCAGGGAAAATCATTACGGACTTAGTGAATTACCTTGATTTTTGTTATAATAATAATAATAATAATAATTATTATTATTATTATTATTATTATTATTATTATTAATGATCGAGAGGGTAGCTGTAAGGTTTCAAAGTGGCGCCGGCGACATGCTTTTTACATAGGGATAGAAATGAGACTACAAGTAAACTATACTCAAAAAAATCATATAGTAAACTATACTCATTGTGCAATGTCAACATACAGGTGAACATTGCGACGAACCGGGTCTCGAACCCGGGACGTCCTGCTCTGACTGCAGGTGTGCTATCCACTGCACCCCCCGCCTCGACTCCCAAGACCGTACGCAACTTACACCTGGCCTGAACCGGTGAACCTGAGTCACAAACCCCTTCAGGGTATAAGTGACCACACACGGCTCCAATGCTGGTAGTTCTTAAACCGTTTTCGCGTACCTACGCGTCGGATGCATATTTTAACTCACAACTTCCGAGCACCTACTCGTGGAGGAATGTTTCCAACGTTAACAGCAACGGCAACGTTAAAATACATTTATTGTGTTAACATATCGAAATATGATACGAAAAATAAAATGATTTGAAAAATACAAAATGTTCAACTAAATACGTTTGAAAAATTACTACAAAAAGCAAAGAACTATACTTAAGAAAAAGTATTTGCACAAATTCATTTTATTTCTTTTATTTTTTAATTCAAAACCTATCACAAAGAGCTGTAAATTGTATGTCGCAGTACTACCACAGATACAAAATATCGATTCTATCATGTTGAATTTAAATGACGTCATCTGAATAGTTAGCACCTCAACCGCTCATTATTTGAAAATGAATCTACATTCCAGTCATACAGATTTCAAATTACTCCAGATATTTTAGTTTCCAATATTAAGCACATCATTGATTTCAAACAAACCTTTTATAGAAGCAAAAACGAACGTTAAAAACCAATTACTAGCTCCAAAAAGTTGCTTTTATATATTGTAGTTTTAGTCAGCAACCACCGATTACATTGTAACCAACCAATTAAATCTTTTTAATTACTTCAGTGCGCTCAACGGATTGTTGCACGGTGATTACTGGATATTTTAATTACCTGCAGATCAACGCTTCATCTTTTGTTGTTCTCTAATACTTTTGGGAAGTGTTACTATTGCCCATACAAGGAAATCACAGAAATATAAAGCATTTTATTTCTGGATCAATTTTTAATGGAAAAATGATTGGTAATTAACTCTGTTATTGTACATTAAGAAATTTAGAGTTCTCAACATTCACAAATCAATCTAAATAACAAAAATATTGTTTTGATTTTTAAAAAGCTTTTAACTCACCATAAATTTTGTGGTGCTAAGAGAAGGCAGAGATCTGTATTTAGGTTTCAAATTAGATTGACCCGGATAATAAGGCAGGCACTACTTCCCTCCATCTGCTAGTTGTAGACAAGTTTCACTCGGTTTCATATTAAGCATAAAAAATGAAAACACGACATCAGTTAAGTTATGAATAGTATGTGAACTGTCAAACGGAGAAATACGTATCTCACATACAATTCCATACAATTGTTTTCACCAATATAATCAGTGGTGTCATAGCTGTCAATTGTCAGTACTCAAGTAATCAAGTAACATTCTTTTCAAAATTAGCAACATTTTTTTCAAAAAACAGCAACATTCATTTCAAAAAAAAAAATTTAAGGTAAATTTAAAGTGCTCTTATCTTGGAACGGAAAGATGAAAGATAAAAATATCGCCGACATATCTTTTAATGCTAAAGCACGATATTTCATTTATGTGATAATTATATCATACTCCACTCGGTTACACAAAAAGGTATGCATATCAGCTCGATTTAACAAAAATAAAGTTCGTTAAGCATATATTTCTTCCGGGTACCCTACACGTGAGAAGATATGTGATAACTGTCTGTCAGATGAAAATGGCGACGAGCCGGGAATCGAACCCGGGATATCTGCTTTGATCGCAGGGGTGTTAATCACTACACCACCCGTCCGCCTTCTACAACGGTTACCACATTTCTTCTCCAAGTGTAGGATACACGGAAGAAAGTTATGCATAACGAACCTTACCACGTAGGTACGTTACATTTTTTTGTATACTAATAAACAAATTTATACGTGATTTTTTATTGTAACACAGGATTTACCATCCTTATAATTTTTTGCGTTCAGCACCTTATTTATCGAATGGAAAATAATAAACGCTCTATTCTTAATTAGGTTTTAAAAACAAATTACAGACATGAAAATTATCGTACACCTCACAACTAGTTTCTTTCAAATTATAAAATTATGTTCAATATTTCTATTGATTTATGTATTTCAT
>NNCF01127576.1:0-56047 GCA_002313205.1 Laupala kohalensis | reverse complement strand
ATGTATATATATATATATATGTATATATATTGAAACATTCTAAAAACAATCTACCCCCCCCTATTCTTCGAAAAGTTAATAATTTTCAATATAATATGAAATTATAACAGGAAGAGAAAACTGACATACCTGGGTCCTTTGGCAAGCGTCGGCTGAAAGAACCGTTATCTCATGAAGGGTCGGATTATATAGGGATGTTTCAGGAATTTCCATTGACGTCACGGGTTTTCGTATAACTGGCCTCAGTTGTTTTATGACTAATTTTAGCAGGGGGAAGGAAATATCTCGAATTTGGTGTGAAAATGTTGGAATTAAATGAATTATGAATGTGAATGTTTTCTAGTTTAAGTCTATTCCAGTAATTATTTTCTATTTCTAAAATGTGGAAATCATTGACAGTGTGGAAGGGGTGATTGTTTTCTATAAGATGTGTGGCGAAATGCAAATTCCGGTGAAGTGTTTGAAAGCTTGAATGAGTTCATGTTGTCTTTTATCAAAACTGCGTCCAGTTTGTCTCATCTACATCGCGTTGTACTTACCGCATATGAGCGCGTACACTCCACTTAATTACGAGAGGGGTGTAGGGTCCTTTGTGTGGGAAAAGATGTTTCTCAGGGACTTAGGTGCATGGAAGGAAGTGTAGAGACAGTGTTGTTTTAATAAATTTGCCAACTTTAGAGAAAGATTGCCTATATAAGGTATAGTAATGCGAACGGTCGTGATATCTTTATGAATGAGGGAAAGTGTTGTGATTTATTTTCTGTGTATTGTGTGTTTTTTTCTTCTCAATGATGGAATCTACCAAACTGGTATCATAACCATTGTTAAATGCAATTTGTATTATTGAACAAACCTTTTTAAATTTTGTATGGAGAAAGTGGAATGGAGAACAGTCGATGTATCATAGCATGGAACGCTGCATGTTTTGTGTGTGGGTGGGTGTAGAGAGAAGTTACGAATGATCGTATGTGTGTGTCTGGGTTTTCAAAAAATGTCAAACTCGTGGAAGTTGTCAACAAGTGTAATAGTGAGGTCCAAAAAGTTGAGTGTCCTACGTTTGTCTTAGTTTCTGTAGTAAATTTAATGGCGGGATGTATGGAATTGATGTATGATAAAGTTGTCTAAGAGTGCCGGTCCAAAGTGTGATTATGTCGTCTACATAACGATACCAGTACACAATGTTCTTTAAGAGTGGGTGGTCCAGAATCAAAAATGTGTGTTTCAAAATGGTCCATAAATACATCAGCTAATAGTGGAGATAAAGGTGAACCCAGAGGTCTAGAAAGAAGCCGAAGTCTAGAAAGAATAATTTATTGTCGAATTTTAAATAGTTGCATTCCATGCAAAATGAAATTATTTTAGATTGGTCAGTCTGAATAGATTTGGGGCAATTGGATTTTTCTAATATTTAATCTACAAGTGTTTTACAATGTAGTGATGGTGTGTAGGGGAAAAGGTTTTTCACGTCGAAAGAAATTAATTTCACACTCATCGGTACGTTTATGTTTTTAATCTTGTTAGCTAACTCTGAGCTGTTTTTAACCGTGCGTGTTGCATTGAAATATGCGTAGTGTTGAACATCTTGAATAAGTTTCTTAGTCAGTCTGTGAGTGATAGTGTTCGTGTATGAAACAGCAGGTCTGATGGGAACGTGTGTTTCATGTTTTGGAAGGGCATAAAGCAATGGTGATCTTGGGTTAGATGAGATGAAATTTCTGGATTGAGGGATGAGAGTATTACTTGTGGAGAGTACTTTTTTCAATGAGAACAAATGTTTGTTTGTATGATCTTTATCTAATTTAGAGATGCTGTTGTTCTGAATGAAATCATAAGTTTTTTTTTGAAATATGTCTCTTTCCATAATTACTGTTGTGTTCCTTTTATCGGCTTTAGTTATTATTAAGTTGTCATTAGTGATTTTTCGTTTAAGACCAACAATGTGCTGAATGAGTGGTCTGAGAGACTTGTGTTGCGTGTGTTTTGTAAATGATTTTTAATTGTCTGAGATGATTGATATTTGATGTCATTAGAGAGAACAGTATCAGTGTGTACACAAAATGTTTTAAATTGCTTTAGTTTGGTGGTAGGATAATATTTTAAACTTTTGCAAAGGAGATCAATGTCCTTCGTAGAGAAAGTAGTAGATGAAAGATTAGATACGCGGGGATGGAATGATGGATTAGGAATGTTAATTTAGTTAATTAAGTGTATGAGACTTAATAGTAGGGATTCCAGTTTTCTCACCTCTTTCTCCTTTTCTTTCAATCTTTTCATTCCTGACACAATATACTTTATGAAATAAAATATTAAATATCTTCCTTTCAGGAACCGTTTTTATTGTTTCGGAGAGACTAAGAAGCATTTTCTTGTTAAACCAGTACGACGAAAAGCCTTATGCGTTATTCATTAAGTTTCTTCATATCGAGAGAGATTTAAACATTGAATAATTTCTTCTGCTCCCTGTTCACTTCAACGGAGAGCGGAATCCATGTTTCATTAACTTTACGGAAACAAAATATTCATATACCGCTACGTGACCTGTTGTAGGAAGTATTAACGCTCGCAGAAAATGCAACGAATTTCGAGGATTTGTCGATGTACTTAAGAAGCGTATAAATGCTTCTGCTGAGGATATTGGAGATCTTGTAGAAGGAGAGAAGCTCGCAAAATGAGGCAATTTCGGGAAGCGCCTTGGCGGTGAGCAGAACCGGAAAAGCACAGCGCTCGCAGCAGCGGCAGAGGAGGCGCTAAGATAAGTTGTCGGAAGAAGCGCTACGGAACGGAGAGTGTGTAAGTAAGGAGATGACTGAAGGGTGAGAGGGGGGAGGAGGGTAGCTCTATCGAGCGTGTAGTGGCAAAACGGGACGCGTGGCGAAGAGAGTACGCGACAAGTGGCAGCGTTCCTGAGTAAATGTCTGCTAATTAGCAGTGGCGCCCTGTACACACGGAGCTGCTGCCGGCATGAAGAGCTAATTAGCCGTCGCCCGGAGCGCCCTCGCCGTCGACGCATTCTCCTGTGGCCCCCCACGACCTCGGCGACGGGCGTCGCCTCTGCCGTCGCCGCTGTTCCTTAGTGGCGGCCTCCGGTGAGACGGCGCGGCGGTGGCAACGCCGTAGGGACCATCGCCGTCTTCGGAAGTGGTGGCGGTGGGCGGTCGTCGTGGAAGGAAGTCTCCGCTTTGGCACACTCCAAAGCACTTCGGAAACACAAAGGACGATGAAGAAGATAAGGTCGATAATGTGTCATAGAATATACACAATGGAACGAGAATGTCTGAGAAAAAAAAAGCGAACAAAGCTAGGAGCCGACCTCGTGAACTAAGGGGTTAAATGCGTCAGAAGTTGTGGGGTCGAATCCCGTAGAGGTATTTTGGTGTTTAAACATATTAAATCCATCATTTAATTTACTTCATTTATCCATTATTTTCTTGAAGAATATCGGAGTTATGTAAACTGGGCGCACCTAGAATTAAGAAGCTGAATTTTAAAATTTATTATGAAACAATAAAGTTGAGATAAGCGTCTATATGAACAGTTTATATTAAAATGTTTATAGGAGCTAAAAAAAATTTTGAAATACATATTATTTCATTATTTTCTTGAAGCACCGAAAAACTAGCTAATACAACAGCTATTTATCACCTTTTATAATGTTATGAAAACTTCTTTGTGTAAGAATGGTAATACGGTAATTAGGAAACAAATAAACACATAACAACAATTAAAAGTAAATTTTTAAAAGTAATTAGATCCAATGCGGAAATATAAATATTATTTAAAACAAAGCTCTTAATTAAAATATAGATTATAATTAATATAAAATAGTAAAAATAAATATCCAAAGAAAGTTTAATGAAAAATAATATCTCATAATACAAAATGTTACAAACATTCAATACAACTGATAATAATAGCGTGGGCGTCTTTATTAGAACATCATGATATTCATTCATTCGCGAATTTGCGAATTCATTTTTAAGATCACACAGTTTAAATGAAGGCGCCCACGCTAAAATGAGTGATACTGAATGTTACAAGATATTTTTATTATTGAACGTAAAATGTTGTTACTGTATTTTCCACCTGGTGAATTATTTTTCTATTTTCAGTTCATTGATAATGATCTTGATTGTACATAAAACAATGATTGAATTTTTTTACATTTTTATTTTACTCATTAAGTCTGAATTATTGTAACGATCTGATAAAAAATTAGTCGGTTTTGTAACGTACCTGACAAAATACTCACATTTTTGTTGTATTTTGGGAGAGTTAGATTGATTTAAAATCTATAATGTTTTCAGGTATTTAGAATAAAATAGAATTGTGTATTGCGTATCAAATTTGATCAGGTATGAAATCTAATTAATTTTTTAACAAGTGGATTGTGAATTGCAATACTGTCTTTCATGGGTAGCTTCTCGTGTAAAATGAAAGGAACTTTTTAAAATTAGATGTAATAATTGTAATTAAACAAGACCATTTTCCACAATATTGTTAGTTGATCAGAGTTGCAGCAAAATTTTAAGCTGCAAACACCACGGGCAGTAAGTGAAAATTCGAATAGAAAAAGTACGCTTAAGAACATCAGATCTCCTGGCAAAATAATTACATTTAAATGTTATGATACTACATCTATCACATGACACTATTTACCGTTTATTAGTTTTTTTCTCCGTTCACAGATTATAAAGCAGGGAGATCGCCACAGGAAAGAAGAATGGAGATATATCAGAGTGAAGGTATAATGCAAGAGAAGCTGTTGGTGCAAACAGTGTTTATCTCAGAATACTTGGATTGGTGGGTACGAGGGGTGGGTATTGTGGTTGAGAGGGAGCGGATACGTTGATAGAACAGGGGTAACGACTGGATCACTCACGGATAAACCGGCCTCACGAGATGCCCTTAGTTCCAACTACTCACATTTGCACATCCTATATCGCATATTACGTCAGTCAGCTAAGCTATTATTATCAGTTAGAGACGGAGGTATATTGAGATAAGATACATTCAAGGGGTGTAACTCCCACGATTAAGCTTACCAATTGTAATTAGTTCTGTATTTGATTATATAATTCCATTAATGAAAGTAACACAGAAACATTTGCTGTGCACACGTATCTTACACGTTCAAGATAATCTTCAATAGAGGAAAACTCTCGACCATAACACTTGTAAAAACATCATATTAAATGTTCCGAAAATCATTTAATATCGAGTATCATTCACTGAAACGGAATATAAATACACTATTTATTCTGATTTTACTATGGAATTGCATCTTTTTATCAGTTTCAAATTCACGGATTAAGCTCTTCAAAATAGATGAATGATTTACATTACGTTCACATGGTTTTGGACTAAAAGAATAGCAATCAACTCCAGCTCTAATTAGTTTCATATTTAATTGGTATTATAATGAGAATGAGGTACTGGCATGTCATTAGTTGAAAATTTAACTTATTTTCCATTTTTGGAGCAAATTTGTAGGGGAACGATTATACATATAATTCGAACATACATATAAAATACAGTGTTAATACCAAAAAGATCATTTTTAATGAGTAAAATAATAATTGATACAGAAAGAAGTGAAGAAGCAGGTGTGGATATGCGTTTTCTTTGTCACAATGAGAAGTGAATTTTTTTTATATTTATAATTCTATTTATACAAATCTGAAATAATGAATGCATATAATGTATTTTTCTATCTGTCACATAAATATTTACATGCCCTTAACATTTTTTGACATCGGATACTTAAGAAATGAATCTGACAGTGACTTCTTGGAAAATTATGACAAAATTCCTTTTTTTTTAATATACTTAATACCAGTTGTCAATCGCATTGTCTACAAAGCTTCTTAGGTAATTGAAAAAAAACATAGTTATAAAAATATTTATTTTTGAAATGTATTACATTTATATTGTGTTAAATAACTGTGACAGAAATGTAAAAGAAAAATAGTTTTAATAGCCACTCTCCAATGTCTAACTTGAGTTTCCTCTCAATTCTTGCATCGACGCTGATCCCTTATATTTTCCTGCGGTTAATACGGCACGACCGCCGAGTATTGACATATTCCAATAGCGCATTCTAGTAATACGTTACACATTCATAACAGTATTCATTCATAAAATATATTATAATTCATTCGTATTTCTCCGAAGTGTCTATCGCCGGATACAGCGATCACCTTGCTCAAGTATTGACTATGAAAGATAAACTAAAACCTCTTAAAATCCTTTACAAGTTTTCAAGAGAGTTAAATGACAAATCTATCCATTTTTATAAATTATTTGCGGGAAGAAACATGGAAAGATGTTTATAATTGCCAAAACACCGACGACAAATTCAATGTATTTATCTCAATATTCCTAACACATTAACAATACAACTCTAGTTTTCTCATGAAACGCAAGTTAATTAACACAAAGAAATACAGTAGATGGATCACCCAACGGATACGATTTTTTAAATAAAAAAACGCCGTTTATATTATCTTTCAAAACTCTATATCCAACCACCTGAATTCCATGATTATTTTTGTAAATATAGGACTATTCTTCGAAAAGTTACGAAAAACGACAGGCAGGAACTAAAATCGAACAACTGGACGCAAGCCATGTGGAATATTGGTAAAAATTACACGTCAACTTCTGAAAATCGCGAAGAAAATTTTTCTCTACTAAACGATGACAAAATCTTATCAAATCCTCAGAACATCGCAAATTTGTTTAATTATTACTTCTCAGAAGTAGTTAAAATAACGAACTCAATATATCTACATCAATGTCCTCCAATTATATCCACCCAAATACCCAATTCAATGTTCACTTCCGAAACTAACGCCAGTGAAGTAATGAGAATAATGAGAATCAACAAATTTTATACAGGCATAGATGATATACCCGAGTTTATAGTTAAATTTTCGTCCCACGCTATATTAAATCTACTCATGAATATGTTAATTAGTTATTTATCGGAAGGGGTGTTTCCTAACATATTTAAGAGAGCAAGAGTTAAACCTTTACGAAAGAAAGGAAACAAACTTAATATTAGAAATTACCGAGCAATGTCTCTACTACCCACTTTCTCAAAAATCCTAGAAAATTTGTTCTATAAGCGTTTTCTAGATTTTTTATCAAAAAATAACACTCTCTCTGACGATCAACACGGTTTTAGGAAATCCTTTTCAACTACAAGCACCATATTTTCCTTCTTAAACGATGTTATCACATCTCTAGATCGTGGAGAAAATCCTCAGGGTGTTTTTCTTGACTTATCCAAAGCACTCGATGTCATCGATCACAAAATTCTCCTTTCCAAATTGCGTTCTTTAGGCATTAGTGGACTTCCACATCAATGTCTAACTTCTTATTTAAAGGATAGATATCAACAGGTCGTAATATCATATACTAAAAATAAAATACTTCAGCATTGTCTTTCAGAAACAAAGTCACTTACTTGCGGAGTACCACAAGGTTCAATTCTCGGTCCAATACTCTTTTCATTGTATGTGAACGACATGTCAAAATATCCTATACTAAAAATAAAATACTTCAGCGTTGTCTTTCATAAACAAAGCCACTTACTTGTGGAGTACCCCAAGGTTCAATTCCCGGTCCTTTACTCTCTTTATTGTATGTAAACGACATATCATTCATAACAGATTGCAAAATGGTTCTTTTTGCTGATGACACTAATTTACTATGTAAACACGCCAACGCTCAAAAAGTTGTGTTTAAACTTTCGACTTGGTTCCATACAAATCCTCTCATTGTAAACACTGACAAAACAGTGTCTATGTCATTTCACAATAGTACCACAAAATCTTTACCCAAGGTTTCTCTTTCTTTAAACGGAACACATTTAAAAACTGTTACGAATACAAAATTTTTAGGTCTCCATATTCAAGACAAACTCAAATGGAATTGTAACGTTGACAATCTTAATTCCCAATTAAGCAAATTGTGTACGCATTCCGAATCTTAGTTAACGTAGTTATTCCACGTATTTCCCGTTGCGTATATTTTGCAAACGTTTACTCCCATTTACGTTATGGCATTTCTTTCTGGGGAAATTCCGGTGAGAGCATACAAACTTTCAGAATTCGGTTAATTTGTAAATCCCTGAAACTCTTGTAAACCTTTATTCAAGGAATTAAATATCTTTACACTTCCCTGCATTTATATTTATGAAACGGTCGTGTTTATTAAGACCGAATTACTGATGTGTCACCCTTGCTTCATATGAAACAGTCTCTCGATCACGAACGCAATTCTCGCAATAGTAATAATATTCATCGTCCTAGAGTGTCAACTACTCATTACCAGAGAGGACCATATCATTCGGGAATCGTTCTATATAATTCCGTTCCCAAAAATATAAAATATATTTTAAAATTGAATATCTTCAAATCCGCGGTTAAAAACTATATCCCACCAGTGCATCTACAATATAAAAGAATTTTTTGATTTTAATAAAAGTTAAATCCGTGTTGTACTTTATCACGCCATTGCTATAGTACTTTTAAAATAACTTATAACAATTTCAAAAACTATTTTCTTGCATGATTGTTGTGTCTTATGATTCATGTTAATTTAGTTTTATGTGTACTCAACTTTGACACGGTTGTGTGCATTAATTCTGTAACCCCATCCTGACCTGGGTTTTGCTCCGGTTTCCCTTCGGGTAGAGGCGGAATTCTTATACAGGTTCTCTAGGCTTTGTCTAGCGGCGTGTTTATTGTAACAATAAATCATGAATTTGGTGTTATTTCAATTCTTATGATTTTTAAACACTTTACTCAGAATAATATATAGTTAGTTAATAATTTGTACATGTAAATTTTTTGTGTTAAATTACAAACATATTGACATTTTAGTAGTATTATAACTCGCAGGTAAATTTTTATTCTATTTAGGAATTTTTGCTGAAATTTTTGAATCCACCTCTGCCTTAGGGTCCTTGATCGGAATTGATGGGATTGTCCCTTCCTTGCTTGCGGAGAGTAAATTAATTTATTGTCCTCCACTTGACTATTTGCAGTTTGTACTTTTTTTTGACAATAAATTTATGATATATGAAGAAATAGTTGAACATATTGTGTGTAACGTAAACTACTTAGAAGGCCACATGATATAATATACTAATTTAGACAGAAATTATGGAGAGTGCGGTTTATTTGTATACTTGGAGTTCAGAGCTGCTACTCCACATGCAACGTAATCATTGCAAGTTTTTTTTTGTTATAATGACAATCGGTCTATATGTGAGCAAAATTTGGGCGCAATGTTTACTGAAGTTATTAGATAAAATCTAACATCGGTTTACGTGAGAAGGCAAGAGATCGAGAAGATAATTACTCAGGATCCCTTGTGGGACTTCCTATTAAGGACTAAGTTTTTTCATGTCTGAGTATAAATAATGTGAACGACAAAGAATAATAAATGATTGACAAGATGGTTCATGTGTATGTAATGACCTTGTAAAAGATACTTGTTATAAATACATTCAAAAAGTCTTCTGAGCTTTTACTCTGTGCGTCGTCTCTAGTGTATGATAAAATGAAATTATAATGCCTTTACATTTTGAGTTGAAGGAAATACTTTTCAAAAATTACTCGAAAGAATTTTTCCCATACACAATAGATACTTACTTCTTTTGGATGACGAGACACTAAAACAACGGAAACTGACTTATATGATTATGATAAATATTATAATTTTAATTTAACATTTCATTTAGTATTGGTTTTGTTGTATAACTAAGACTCTTAAAAGGTCGATCTGAAGAATGAATGCCAGCTTTGTTGCCTAATCCATTTTTTCAATAACAATATATGCTCTCCTGATATTTTAATGGACAGAAAATATAGTAGTTTTCGTACCTTTGTTTTAGTTGTCTTCCGTTATTGTCGGTTTTGGTTTTCGCCGATTTTTTCTGTAAAAGAGTCTTTCTTCCTTTTCGATTTTCATCCTTTGTCTCAGATTTCATGATTTGTTACGTTAATTTTACTATGTAATGCAATACAATAATCCACGATTCCGGTAAACAGTCGATTGTGGATTCAAACCCTTCAAACTAGATGAGGTTTTCAGCTAGTTTCCGTCACATGCTCCAAACAAATATCGGTTCGATACTATACGTTCCCCATCAACCCTATATCTCTCCTTCCCAATTCCCAATTCCCTCACACAAGTGACGATTAGGTGGAAGACCAGGCCTCATGACCTGAACATCGCCAAAGGACATGTAATAAAGAAATAAATACAAATCACGCTAACTTTCAACGACTTTAAAGTTTATTTGTTCCTTTTCATTAAATGCGACGTAATATAATTCATTTCACTTAATTGCTTTTTTGATGTTGATTTTAGGCCAAAGAATGGTTAAATGAGACATCTAACTCCCATTAATGTGTCATTTTCTTTTGTTACAGCTGAAGCGGACGATGTAACAGTGCTTGTGGGTGGCACCGCTTTGCTGCCGTGTGACATAGTGCCCCCGCTTCCCAACGACAGCGTCATTCTCGTCATTTGGTTCAAGAACGACATTACTCCAATTTACACGTAAGTTACAATTTTTTTGCAATGCTTGTTTGCTGATCGTTGATATTCTGCTATTGAGAAATATTTTCCCAGTCGCATTGTCCGTGATACATACTTCATATAGAATGTGTGGCCTATAGCAATACATGTGAAAGGAACACAAAAACGAAACCGTAGTATGAAATTAGTGCTTATCAAATGCGTTGCCACAAAAATGGATTTTTATCAGTATTATTTGACATGTTTTGTTTTTAATAATAACTCATTTTAAAATATTTAAAGTTCAAACGTATGAAATCATGATAAAATACTTTTAGTGAACGCATCTTAAAAATAAATTTTAATTGACGAGTTAACTTTCCCTGTGAGACATTAATTGCCTAGTAATTCTCTGCGGATTAGTCGTAAATGTATCACAATGTTACGAGCTCAGCATTTTTATCCTTTGTAAACGACTGTTCTTTATAGCGCTCACTCCGATAAGTTTGTAATACGCCAGTTCACGCATTCATTACAAATTTAATCACCCACCATGCCCACATGAAGTGTACGGTATCGTCGTATAGCATTAAGTTGATATGTCAGGAGGCGGAAAGTATTACACTATGAAATGCAATTCACGATAAAAGAACAATACGCCGCAAACCAATAAACAGAAAAGAGTGTGTTTCATATAAGTGTAAACAAATTACGACTGTTGTGATTTATTGGGGGAATAAAAAGAAAGGCGAAAAGTATAATTGATTCGTTCAATGCATATATATTGACAATTAACTTCGCTTATGCCTTACTCAAATGCTGAATTCTTCACTCGTTTGTACTCGTATAGTATGCCAATTAGCATATGACCAAAGCATCACTATCAAGAACTGTGAATCAAATTGTACGTGCCAAAAGAAAACTAGCAAATTATATATGATAGGAAAGAATACAACTCGTCGCAAGAGTATTACCTCGAACTTCTTTTACGTTTAACAATCGTTTCTATGATATTATCGGTTAGCTTAAAGAATCATGGTTTAGATGCACTCTAACCCTTCTACATCGAAACGTATTGATTGAATAAGTACATGAGATTACATTTTGCGAGAATGTTGGTACAATAACTATAATGTTTGTATAAACAATAGGGAATTTGAAGTTATATAAACACATGAATAATTAATTTTTTTTACACCGAAAAGAAATAAACTGATTTTTTTGCCGAACACCTGAGAAAAGTTGAGATGAAATTGCAAAATTGCAAAATTTTAAGGAAATACTAGCCGTCAAAATAAAGTTTCACTTTAAAAAGACATCCGAGCAAATCGTTTTCACATGTTGATAAAATCGAATCATGGTTAATCATATCGCATAGTGAGGTTTGACTCACAGACCACATGATTACCAGATTAGAGCATTCCCTACTGAGCTATTGTGAATACTAATACATATACTGTCTATTTCTAAATACATAATATTGTCTAAAATTAGTTATGGAAGTTAACGTCTCTCACACTGTGTATGATTGAAACCTTGAACCAATTTCTAGGTGATCACTAAGAACTTTGGCTAGAAAATTAGCAGTAAAATCTCGAACTGACAACCATTTCACTTCATACGATACTACCCTTTCACATGAAGAAACAAATTTGTATATCTTATTTAGATAATTAAGTACTTTACTTGGCAATGTTGTAACTTTGTACTGTCAATATTGAACCCATTATTCCTCCGTGTTTTTCCATATAAAGAATTTTCTTTTCTTGTCTTTTTCTTCTTAACACTTTTCCTTCGTCGCAGCATTGAAACGCGTGGGACCGATCGAATGAAATATTGATGATTTCCTTGTTGTTGTTTTTTGTTTCATCTGTATGTTTATCTTACTAGATACTATGCGTGAAACAGAAATCAATTCACGTAATTGGTTAGATGCCGAAACACGCACAAAACAGTGTATTGGAAATGGGGACACTCCGGCGAGTTGTCCCATCACGCCTCTCTCACGACAACTTGCAACAAAAAATTTTCTCTGAGACGACACAATGATAGATCAATTTTTCATTATCAAAAAAAAATACCCTATGGTTTTCATAAAAATCGCACAGTTATCACTAAAATTTTATTTCCGGCGATTTTCTTGCTCGCAAGATTGCCTACTTGCGACGTTCTTTTTTGTTTTCTTTGTTACTTCTCAAATCTGATGCATTCGCGTACATTTTTCGCATGTAGATTAAAGGAGGGTTAGTAATAAGTACGTACTTCACTTCATTATTATAATTAACTGGCAACCCGCCCATCGTCACACAGTAGCCTCCCATAAAACAAGCAAAATGAGCAAGCCTGGAATATTTATTAAATAGATTAAATGTTTGTTTATACACCACATTATAATCGCGGCGGATTAAGTTCAGGAGCCTCTAAATTTTACTTTGAAGTTAGGAAAAGTGTGAGAGTAGAAGTCTTTTTGAAATCAGAAGTAGACAGTAATTTTCCTCATAATGTATACGAGCATATATCACGAAGTGTCTAAATTGTTCATTGTGGTAAGGAAAGAGTATGGAGATTTTTTTAAAAATTCTCGTAGACTGTGCTCTTCCTCTCGTTTTGACAGTAACTTGTACGGAATTTAAGCAAGTTTGAAATTAAATTGTAGATAAAAGACAAAGGCAGATGGAGAAACTCATCATTAGAGATAACTTCCTCAATTTGATAACATTCTCAATGAAAATAAAACTATTTCAATAAAACTGATTCCAGTTTTTAAGGGTTAGTTTGAGATCTTTATGTTAAATAGCTGAGTACCCTCACCGTTGCTTGCGTGAATTTTGTGATTCTTGGTCAATTACTTCTTCGTGGGCATTTATATCAACGAAAAGTTTTCATTAATGTCAGCGATTTGGAACTATTGGTGTGCACTGTTCATATTCTAATCTTGCAAGTATTTTTACTAATATTATGAAGGAGAATGTGTTGGTTTTTAAAACGAAGTAAGATGCCTATGCAGTACCGCTGGTTGGAATCAACAGTCCTTTTGTCAAAGGAAATTGTCATTCCCTGATCAATAGCTAAGTCAATTACAGACATGAACGAAAATAAAAGCTTTGGTACTTTTGTATGTTTTTAGTGAAAGAAAAAATCGATAATAGTTCCCAGTGTTTTGTTCAAAATTTTTGCACGAATGAACAGTATTTCATGATGCAACAACATAAGAATTATCTTAAAATAATTATACCAAAATTGATTTAAATGATCTAAAAACTGAAACTAAATTTTTATGCATGACTCATTATTCTTAAGATATATTTTTTCACACTCATGGGACGATTTGGGAACACGGTATCCAAACTCGCGTCAGGCGCCCACTATTCACCGGAAAAATTTTGTGCAATTTCAATCCTTCTCCTAACTTGACTCTGGAGAAATGTAGCTGGCTGTAATTTGTACCATCGCCAAACCTCAATACACTTAGTCATTACTTGCAAGATACTGTGTCTGATACTTTCTGAATTACGCAGTCGAATTCGTTACTGACCGACCCATTATCAAAAGTTTGCAGTTAGTTACAGTAACAATGGAAAGTAGGAATTTGTAACAACAATTTGCATTGCAGTGATTTTAGAACATTTAGAAGTAGAAATAAAATTGAAAAATTATTATTTTATTTAACACATATTTTTAGTGTAGAACTTCATTATAAAACCAAAACCAAATAGGGTTAGTAAAGTAGATGCAATCCACTATCTTCCACATACTGTAAATGTATATTATGATAGCGTTTCTATAAGGTATCGAATCATTATCAATAACTTTGAATGAATTTTTACATAAAAGGATTCTGGAGTACAATTGCTCTAAGAATTTGCCACTATTCTTTTTTCTTTTTTTTTGTGGGGCTTTAAGGGCTCGTCAACAACAAGGTCATTAGAGCCCATGCCACTATTCTTGAGTAGTCACAACGTGCATGAACAAATATATACCAATAATTGTGTAACATTTCCAAACGTACCAACTATTTTATTTTGAATTTACTCTAATATTTTGAATTTAAGTTTTGAAGGGTTTGGCTAATTTCATGTATCTTCCAAACACGTATAATTTATCATAAAATTTTACTTAACATTATTATATTTTTGTGTCAAAGACACGCAGAAAGAAATTTATTTGCAATACCTCCCTATATTGAGGGTAAATTTGCAATATGATAGATATTACCATTACTAGATTTATATAATGTGAAAATATAGACCTAATTAGGAAACAATCCGAGGAAGATGTGTCGAGTAAGATCTAACAAAATTTTTTAATGTAATCATAATTACTTGGATAAACACTACCTATTTACTGCTATCGTAAATGTGTTTATACTGTCTCTTAATTGCTCATTAATTATTTTATATATTCGGCGTACGCACGGCGCTTATATGGGCTTTCTCTCTATGAGTGCAATACTAGTATTACGTTGATTATTTGCTATTGTACCATAAACGTAATAAAGGTGTATGAATAGAATTAAGGCATTTTCGACCATTTTTTCCATTATTAACAATAATTAATAAGATTTTCGCGTTATGGGCATTAGGACAAAGAAAAAAACTTCTATTCACAACATGCCAACGTTTCGCCACGAGGTCCACACAGTCGTTAGCGACGCTACTGTGATGACGTGCGACCAGGAAGTGTGCGGCTTATGAGGAAGAAGTGCGAGATGTAACTAGCCGTGGAGAAGGTCAAAATAAAGGAGGCTGAAACGTTGGCATGTTGTGAATACCAGTTTTTTTTTCTTTTCTCTAATGACCAAAATGCAAAAATCTACTAATTATTGTTGAGGAGTAAAGAAGTTGCGCACTGGGTAATCACTGAACCTTCAAACCTAATACCAGTTGTACTATGATTCATTATCTTGTGTAACCTATAGTTCTATAACAATAATCTATGTCCTTTGTTTTTTGCATATCCAATCCGACGTTTTTCGAAGATCCATATTTATGGTTATATACCAAAACTGATTACTATGCATGCAATACATACTGGTTCCTCGTTCTCAACAACACTATTCACGTGTCAACAAAGAAATTGTAAGTAACGTTGCTGAGACAACAATGTTAGCGTGATCGTAATATTAAAGGTCTCTAGGTATCAACTCTCTCTAAAAAAAACCTAACCACACACGACGGCATGATATTTTAGAATCCTCGCTACATAACTCCTCGAAACATAGACCCTTTAATTACATCCCTCTTAATTGTTACCTAGCATTCCAATGTCCTTTTAACTTCCAGCATTTGGTAATTAGGACTTCTCAGTTGGGTTAAATCAAACAAAGTATCGAATTTGTTTACAATGCACATATTATTAACGTTACATAATATATTTATAATGCACATGTATAATATTACATATATAATATATTTGCACACATAATATTACTGCACATATATAAACATATGCACACAATAATATTACAATACACATATTATTAACCACGATGACCGCTAGCAGTTAAACGCAGTATTTTCGTGTTCCGCATTTAGGTTGTTCCTGACTAGGTGTAAGACAGTTTTCGCGTTGTTTTGAGTGTGTAGTGAGGTAGGTGGAAGGTTAGTCATAGATGTGGTAGTGTTCACCGCTCAATGAAAACTGCATCTTTTTAATACATTGCAAAAATACTAAGAAATAATACGCGTGGCGGTGTCAGTGCTTCAACCGGACCAGCGGTGAAGACAACGATGGAGAGCAATAGGCATAGGCTATATATCGGCCCGGCTGCTTGCCCATATCACTCACACTACTTGACCTAATTGTAACTAATAATGAGGACCGTATTCTGACATTTTGATAAACTTTCTGTACCAGAAATCTCAGCCTATGACTCATCATACTCACTTCACCCCCCGTCTCGAGAAACAAAGTATGGAACTTTTCGAAATCTCAAACAACTAGACATCAAACAATTAGAGGAATCTGCAAAGACATTGCCATGGCAATATATAATTTATTGTGACACTATCGATGACAAGGTAAAAAGGCTAAGTGATCTGTTAATAGATCAATATGACTGTCTTGCACCTCTTAACAGATGACACGTGACCCGATCACCAGCACCTTGGCTTACTGATGACATAAGACCCAACGAGACGCAGCGCACAGACAATTTAAACGATGCATGACTGAAACACTTTTTAGGGATTACAATATCATTCGAAAGAAAGTGAAGCAAATGATTCGTAATGGAAATCATCGACATTTTCACCAACTAATGATACAGAAAACTAATTGGGGAATTGTGGAAGTCTGTAAGGGCATTAGGAATCAAGAAAAAGAATACGGATAGTCGTGACATAAATATTAGATTGTCTCAGATCTCATCGACTTTAGAACGATCAACCTGTTATTACGCATTTTATAGCCGTATCTAACTGACATATTTAACTGTTCCTTACAATCTTGCTCATATCCTTCTAAGTGGAAAAGCTCCATTATCCTACCTTTACCTAAAAAGAATCTCCCAACAAATGCTTCAGACTACCGACCCATTAGCGTCTTGCCCACTATCTCAAAAGGACTTGAATTCCTTGCTCATCAACAGATATGCGACTATCTGAAAGATCACGAAGTACTTGACAGACATCAGTCAGGTTTTTGAAGAGGGCACAGTACGCAAACTACCCTGCTTAAAGTAACTGACGGAATAAGATGAGCAATGGACAGAAAACAATTGATCATTTTAGTTTTATTAGACTTCAACAAGTCCTTTAACAGCGTCGACATAGACATACTTATATCCAAGCTACACATCTTTCATTTTCTGATTGTGTTTTAAGATGGGTTTCTTCGTGTCTTAGTAGTCGTAAATCCTGTGCTTCACACGGAGAAAATCGATCCTCTTGGAGACCGTCAACTATAGGTATGCCTCAGGGTTCTATTTTGGAACCATTACTCTTTTCTATGCATATAAACGACGTTGCGAGAACCCTTATTCACCCTTCTCATCACTTCTACGCAGACGACCTACAACTATGCATCCACTTTAATCCAGACGAAGCAACTACAGCAATAGTAAATATTAATAATGAATTAGAATCTGTATCTCAGTGGGCAGAAAATTGTGGACTGAAAATAAATCCAGAAAAATCCCAGGTAATACTATTAGGATACCCTAAACGTTTACGAAAAATTAACAAGAATAAATTACCACCGATAGAATTGAGTAAAGTAACCATGCCATTCTCGTCAACGGTAAGGAACCTTGGGATAATTATGGATGAAACATTGTCATGGTCAGAACAAACTATATCATCTAAAAACGGTTTTTCAACGATCAACGATTCACTCTCTCTCCAAATTGAAACAATTTCTCCCCGAACAAATGAAAATAAAATAAATAGTCTTGTTATGCCCTATTTAGACTATTGTGATGTAGTTTTCTGTGACCTAGGTTCAGATTTAGCAAACCATCTTCAAGTAGCCCAAAATACCTGTATGAGATTCGTGTGCATTTTGAAGTACTTTGACAATCTGTCACCCCACAATGAACTACTAGCCTGACCTCGGCTTCACTTCTTTTTCTTCTTCAGTTATCAGCCCTTAGGCTGGTTTGCAGCAACTCGCCATTCTTCTCTACTCTCCGCCTTCCTCTTCAATTCGTAATATGATGTTGTGTCTGTCATTATCTGTGTGATGAATGCGAGTGGTGGTCTACCTCTTGCGTTTCTCCATTCTATCATCCCTTCGATGACGCTTGCTAGTATTCCATTATGTCTAAGGGTATGTCCTATCATATTTGCTCTTCTTGTTTATAGGCTCCTCATAATGCTTCTATTTTCTCCTATTCTTCTGAATACATCTTCATTCGTTATATGTTCTACCCAACTGATCTTAAGCATTCTTTTCCAGCACCAGGCTTCAAAAGCCATCAACTTCTTCTCTTCTAGTTTTCCTATTGTCCATGTCTCGCTGCCATATCTGGCCTTACTCCACATGTACGTCTTCAATAGTCTTTTCCTTATCTTTAGGTCTATATTTCTGGATGTAAATAGATTCTTCTTTCCGTTAAAGGCGCCTTTTGCTTGATTAATTCTGCTTCGTATTTATCCTTTACTAGTTCCATCACATGTTATCAGACTTCCCAGGTACTTTTACTCCTTTACTTGTATTCTTTCATTCTCAATACTTATTATTGGTACTCTTCTTTGATCTTCCTGGTTCCGACTTCATACGAGTATTTTCGTTTTCATTCTATTCATCTTCATGTTAAATTCAGTTTTCATGACGTTATTCATTAAGTGAAGTATATTTTGTAGATCTTCTATATTTTCTGTTGTTATAGCAATGTTATCTGCGAATCTTAGTATGTCAATCTTTTCCAACTTGAATCTCTTCTTTTATCCTATTTATTGCTTTTTGGACATTAAAATTAAATAAGTAAGGAGATAGTGAGCGTTCTTGTCTTGCTCTTTTCTTTATTTCAACCTCTTCCTGGTTATTACCAGATCTTATTATTCCCTTCTCATTCTTATATAAACTATGTATTATTCTTCTATCTCTGTAAGAGATTCCCATCTTCTTTAGCAAATTGAACATAATATTCCAATTCACGTTGTCACAGGCTTTCTCTAAATCTACGAATGATAGATATGAATGTCTTTCTTTTTCTATTCCTTTTTTCAATTATTTGCATTAAAATTAATATGACCTCTCTTGTTCCCATGTCTCTTCTTAATCCGAATTGGTCATCAGTTAGATCGTCCTGAAGATTTTTTTCTATTCTTCTAAGGATAATACGAGTTAGAACTTTAGATGCATATGTTGTCAGACTTAATGTTCTAAATTGGTCACACGTTTGTGCTCTTGGTTTCTTTGCGATTGGAATTATTATGCATTTAGTAAAATCAGTTGGTACTACTCCAGTTTCATACATTTGTTGCATATCATTCTATACATTGTATCTTCAGACTTTTCTCCGCAGTTCTTTAACAACTCCGCAGGGATTCCATCTACTTCTGGTGCTTTTTTGTCCTTTAAATGTTTCTATGCTCATTGAAACTCTATTTTTAGTATGTGGTCTCCTTTATTTTCCTCTTCTGACTGGTCTTCTTTCTCTAATACATTCTCGGTCATCTCATCTCCATAAAGGCTCTCAAGATATTCTTTCCACTTCTTTACCACCTTTTCCTCTTCATATGTGTATTGTCCATTTTTATCTTTAATGCCACATACCTTCCTCTTTTTCTTTCCAAAAAATTGCTTTACTTTTCCATATGCTTTTTCTAAATTATTTGCTTTAAGTTCTGTGTCTATTTCGTCACATATAATACCCAAGTATTTCTCTTTGTCCCTCCTGCTTTTCCTATTAATTTCATTTTCGGCTTCACGAAAGACGAAAATTGCATATGCTCTGTCTCCTTTACCGTATTCTGTCAACGGCTGAATCCTCGAATCTCTTCTCTTTCTTCACTAATATCTCTTCTCAACATTGCAGAAATACTCGTGCACAAGATGGTACCTTATCTGTCCTTCCCATTCACAGAAATTCGATCTTCATTCACTCGTTTTCCGTTTGAGCAGCCCGAGAGTGGAATCCGTTACCTGAGAGCGTCAGATCATTGTCGAGTTCTAGGTCGTTCAGAGAGATTTGTGCCAAAGTATTACTTCATAATTAAATCAATTATCATTTTCAGTGAGATTGTATGATTCCTTTTCTTTCTATGTTTCTTTTACGTTTTTACGTATTTTAATTTTATTTTATGTATAATTATTTTTTGTCTCTTGTCTCATTTTATTGTATTTTCATGTTTATACTTATTTCATTGTATTGATATGTATGTATATGATTGTTGGTTCGGTATAAGAGAGAGCTTAATGACCGTAACCCTGTCAACCAAAATAAAACATTTGTTATAATAATAATAATAATTAATATTATTATTATTATTATGCACATTGCTAGACATGAGAGATTTGTGCCAACGATTCTACGGGTATAGATATTTAGGCAAACACGGCTCTAATGAACAGTAGAGAGCGAACTTGATTTGCAATGCGGCCGAGCAGGGAAAGATTTTCAGCCAAAATGTTTTTATGCAAGTACCAAACAAATATAGGTCAATTATTTACATTCGAATGTTTAGAATTTTGAGTTACCCCATCATTACTTTCAATATTTTATTTGATTCGTTAGAATTATTTAATTCAAATATATAAATCCTTCAATTATGTAATTTATTCCATTTCAACGAATATATAAACATCACATAAAGAACAATATATAAAATAACCTCTGTTTTGATACATATTGAACTTCGCTTTTATCGACTATTTAATCTAAGTATTCAATTTTTGCAAATCCCTTACTTAGAAAACTTTCAAGTGTATCTTTTCAAGTATTCCAAGGATAAATGGGACGTTTAGTTTGTTACTGTTAATTTACAATTTACGTCTTATTTATGTGTATATAATAGCTTCATGCCGGCGTATAAGTTTTCCCTTCTGCACCATATGAACCCACAATTCCATAACATAGCTATTTGTTTCATATTATTTGGTTACCTCATTCCTGTCCTGTGAAGAATTCAGTCATTTCGGATATAGGGGTTAAACCATTTTCTGTTCCGTTCTTTATTATAGATTATAAATGTAATTTTATTGTTCCTTTGTTTTTTTATTATTGTCCATCAATTTCTTGGTTAATTTCTCTATTGCTGTTTCATTTTTATCTCCATTTCTGTTTTACATCTCCATTTATTTTAATTCTTCTTTATTTCCTCAAAATTCTTCTATTGTAACTTTTGGTTATATGTAAACCCACCGCCATTATTCCTACGCATACAGTTGCGTAAGCTACTTATTTTCAACCAACCCGTTGAGTTTATTTCAATTTGCGTTTAATATGGACATTTGTAATGGATAATAACTACGGCTTTACTGTCATTTCTCTTCGGATAAATTCTTTCTGAGGAGATTTGAGAACGTAAAATTTAATGACATACATACAAAAAGTTAAGTTAATTTGTGCTTCCTCCACAAGAAATTACTCGAATGACACAAATAATAGCAAGTTGGTAAAATAACTTAAATATAATTGTCCGTTGCTTTACAAATCTAAAATAAGAACTCAACTTCTACATTCAACTTCTCCAGGTATTAACACTTCACAATTATTTTCAATGACCAGGAAATAATAAATTAATTGACAATCCATAAACTAGGGAAACTTCGTAAAAAATTCATGTGCCGCAGGAAACTGGAAATGACCGAAATGAAATTGTTTGGTACTTTAAACTGCATTATTTTGAACATTGAGATAACTGACTTCTTCAAAGTGTGAATCCATTCTTCACTCATTGGACATATTGGCAGATCTTTGTCATTGTCATATCTACAGTGACAACTCATTATAATGAAAAGTACAGCAACATTAAACATTTTAGATCCGTATTTAGATGAATCTAGACACTCTACACATGCTTGAGGCTCGTAAAATATATTACTTGTGACTATACCAATATGTCTTCTGCAAATAAAATTATTTTACATTGTTTTAGTTTACGTTCACAATATTTTGGACCCAGCAATGAAATTTTATTTCTGTTCTTTGCAAAAATGTTTGGTGTAATTATATTAACGGGGTTGGAAGCATTACTCCAAACAACCTAACAAAACTACTAAAACACACAACTTTGTTTTTAAAGAATAACCAGACTTTAGGCATTTATTTTTAAGTACTCGTTCATTTCTGTGACTGAAAAATATATATTTCTCTCGTTAATACCATGTATTAAAAAAACTGTGATTTGTGCCATTCACATCGTACGCTAGAGATAAAAAATGTGAGTTCACTTTATTTGGTGACTTTTTATATCGATTCGATTTTTGGAAAAGAGATGGCATAGATTTACACCGGAACGCGGCATGTGTGAGCACTGAAGAGACCTGCCCAGTCACTAAGCGAAACATTCCTCCACCACAGACTCATCGTAGCAGCTAGCACGTCAAGAGAAAAGCCTCTTGAAGCCAGTTGACGTCCACCTGGTGTCACTGGTTACCACGAAAGGCTAATCCCCCCTTCATGGAACTTCGCAGACTGGCAAACATATTAAGCCGGCATTTAGACGCAGTTGTTATGACAAGAGAATGTCCTCTACAAATTCACCCTCTGGTCGCTTAATGTGCTTTGTTCCAAAATAAGTGAATTGAAAGGATGAACACGAAAATGTGTGTGTGAATCTTACAACCACGGAATGCATGAGGGAGAGGTAGCTTAAATAAAAGTAGGAAACAAAGCGTAAAGCGCAGAACATTAAAAGTATGAACATAATAAAAATAAGTAACAAGTAAATTCAAAGTAGGCAAGTATAAAATCAATTTTCAAAACATCATTAATTAACATCATATATATATATGGACACATTTTACTAATCTGTGCATAAAAGTTAAAGTAAATAATTCAACTATGTTAGAATAAATCCTTAAGAACTAAGTGTAATTTTTTTTAATGCGATGGTAAAAGATTTTATAAAAATTATACATTAATATTTTAATTCTTCTAGCCATGGCTTCATACTACAATTACCTGGCTGGGTCATGAGTTATGTGGCGACAGTCTACATTTGTCCGGCTTGGTTCAATGTAATTTGTCTTTATTTCAGCTGGTACATTGCTTACGGATTGTAAGGAAGTGCGTTATTGCGATCGTATTCCTTTCCCTGTATCAAATGAATCTGAACTTACTGTAACTATTTATTTACTGTGGTGTTACCCGATACTTTTTTAGCTTCTGTGATATTGAAAACTAAATAAATGAATTGTAAGTATGATGAATATAAGCTATAATGAATGCATATTTGAGACCAATTAGCATTATGGTAGACTGGCATGTTTTTTTATATTTAGTAATGATTTAAAGTGCCACGTTTTGATGTTGGCAATAACATAATTATTCTTAGTCCATCCTATCCTATTTAATCTTAAGAAAATATATTTGAAATAAAGCTGTTAAAACACTACATTTGACAATATTAACAAACATAGTTAACAAAATATTAACAAATATACTTACCTGGCACAGAAGTTTTACAGTGATCATGAAGGCTGTTCCTCCAGATCGAGGCCCATCCATTGCACTTCGGTTGGGTTGAAGTCTGCGATTGCACCTAATGTGTGCAACTCGGGTGCGTAATTTTTGGTAGCGGGGACTGCGTTCGCGCTGTCCCCTATTTTTACAACAATGGACACTATCANGTTGCTAACTATCTCACAACAATGGACACTATCGCATTCCTCAACTCATTCAAAGCTGATCTTCAGAAGGCGTACAATGACTTGGTACAATATATTGACACACGAATCAGTGCGCTGGAAGAGGTCAATAAGAAAACGATCAGCGGTTGGACTACAGTTAGAAATTCTCGACATCCTTCCAACTAATACCACACGGTTAGATCAACGACACATGCACCACCCCAACTCTTCACTCAGAATAGGTTTAGAGTGTTAGATGACATGTCCCTGTTTCCTCCCTTACCTACTCGTTTCATTCCCTCCCGTCCAGTACCCAGACCTGTTCGCACACCACGCACTGGTAAGCACAGCCGCCCAAAATCACGTAAAGTAGTGCTATCCAAAGATGAAACCAACACTTCCACGCAGAAATCAACCGTGCTCATACTAGCTGATTCGCACGGTCGTCAGATGTCCTCCGTATTGCGTGGATTTCTTCCTAGCCAGTTCTCAGTCTCCGGTTTCTTTAAGCCAAACGCTCGTTTGGCTGAAGTTATTCGAGAACTGGACACTTACACTAAAAATCTCACAGAGCGGGACACAGTAATCATCATAGGTGGGCAGAACGATATTGACTTAGGTGGTCATTTCAACGCGTCTGAACATCTACCATAACTAATAATGGCCTCATTGCACACGAACATATTGCTCTCTAGCCTGCCTCCACGCTTCAACGTTCCATATATACGAACCTCCACGCTTCAACGTACCACGAAATTAACCTGGCAAACATCTCCCTAAAACATCACCTGGCAGATACAAAAATCACATTTTATGATTTGCAACCACACCTGACTGCCAAGGACTTTACTCAGCACGGTTTACACCTGAGACCGTCTGGAAAACAGCACTTCGGATCTCTTCTAGCTTCACATTTGACCTCACATCATCCACCTGCCCCATTATCCACTCCTACACCTCCTCCTGCACCTACCTCATCTCCTCCTCCACATCCCTCTGTTTCTACCTCATCGCCTCCTCCACCTCCCTCTGCTCCTACCTCATCACNTTTAATAGTTCTTTATCGGAAGGGGTGTTTCCTAAAATATTTAAGAGAGCTAAAGTGAAACCTTTACACAAGAAAGGAAACAAACTTAATATTAGAAATTACCGAGCAATGTCTCTACTACCCACTTTCTCAAAAATCGTAGAAAAATTGTTCTATAAGCGTCTTCTAGATTATTTTATCAAAAAATGACATTCTCTCTGACGATCAACACGGTTTTAGGAAATCCTTTTCCACCACAAGCGCCATATTTTCCTTCTTAAACGTTGTTATCACATCTCTAGACCGTGGAGAAAATCCTCAGGGTGTTTTTCTTGACTTATCCAAAGCATTCGATGTCATCGATCACGAAATTCTCCTTTCCAAATTGCATTCTATAGGNGGACTTCCACATCAATGGCTAACTTCTTATTTAAAAGATAGATATCAACAAGTAGAAATATCCTATACTAAAAATAAAATACTTGAGCGTTGTCTTTCAGAAATAAAGCCACTTACTTGCGGAGTACCCCAAGGATCAATTCTCGGCCCTATACTCTTTTTATTGTATGTGAACGTCATATCATCATACACATCAGATTGCAAAATGATTCTATTTGCTGATGACACTAATTTACTATATATACAAGCCAACGCTCATAACGTTTTGTCTAACCTTGCGACTTGGTTCCATGCAAATCGTCTCATTGTAAACACTGACAAAACAGTGTCTATGTCATTTCACAATAGTATCACAAAACCTTAACCCAGAGTTCTCTTTCTTTAAACGGAATACAAATAAAAACTGTTACGAATACAAACTTCTTAGGTCTCCATGTTCAAGACAACCTCAAATGGAATTGTCACCTTGACAAACTTAATTCCCAATTAAGCAAATTGTGTACGCATTCCGAATCTTAGTTNAGTCCACGTATTTCCCGTTGCGTATATTTTGCAAACGTTTACTCCCATTTACGTTACGGCATTACCTTCTGGGGTAATTCCGGTCACACTATTCAAACTTTCAGAATTCAGTAGAGGATAATTCGGATAATTTGTAAATCTCACCCCCGAAACTCTTGTAAACCTTTATTCAATGAATTAAATATCTTTACTTCCCTGCATTTATATTTACGAAACAGTTGTGTTTGTTAAGACTCAATTACTGATGTGCCACCCTTGCTTTATACGAAACAGTCTCGTTCACGAACACAATACTCGCAATAGTAATAATATTCGTCGGCTTAGAGTGTCAACCAATCTTTGAGAAAAAGGACCATATCATTCGGGAATCGTTCTATATAATTCCCTGCCGAAGAATATAAATGATATTATGAAATTGAATCTGTTCAAATCCGCGGTTAAAAACTACATCCTGCGCCAGTGCTTCTACAATATAAAAGAATTTATTTACTTTAATAAAAGTTAAATCCCTCTTGTACTTTTTCACGCCATTGCTGTAGTACTTTTTAAATAACTTATAACAATTTCAAAAACTATTTTCTTGCATGATTGTGTTGTCTTATGGCTCACATTAATTTAGTTTTATGTGTACTCAACTTTGGCATGGTTGTGTACATTAATTCTGTAATCCTATCCTAACCCGGGTTTTGCTCCAGTTTTCCTTCGGGTAGAGGCGTATTTCTTATCAGGTTCTCTAGGCTTCGTCTAGGGGCGTGTTTATTGTAACAATAAATCGTGATTTTANACTCAGAATAATCTATAGTTCGATAATAACTTGTACATGTAAATTTACAAACATATTTGCGTTAAATTACAAACATATTGACATTATATATGTATTATAACTCGCAGCTAACTTTTTATCTTATCTAGGAACTTTTGCTGAAATTTTTGAATCCGCCTCTGCCTCAGGGCCCTTGATCGGAATTGATGGGATGGTCCCCTTTCTTGCTTCCGGAGCGTAAATTAGTTTATTGTCCTCTACGTGGTCATACGCAGTTTGTACTGTTTTTTTGGCAATGAATTTATTATTAGTTTACATCCGTCCAATTGGTTTGTTATTGTATGCCCGTCCTCTCACCCGGTAAGTATTAACTATCTTTCATTAAAAGAAATAGTATTGTTAATTTTAAATAATGAAAGTATTAGCTAAGATACTTCTCCTTTGGTCGGCCGGCCTACGAGACCGTAGTTGCAGAGCATTACAGACTAGCCTGGTTGGAGGTCATGTTCTAGCAAATTCTTTTGACGAATAAAAATTATCTTCCAATATATATCAACCCTTGTCGATTCTTTTTGTTATGGACTAGCGCCTATGAGCTTGGGTGGAAGGTAATAGAAAAAAAGATCAATAAATATTACCACGAAATGTCTCAATACTGGAGGGATAACTGATGGTATTACACCATCAAAAAAGAGTATACTGACCTCTAAAGGATGATTTGTCATGTTATTTCACGTTAAGGGTTATTTTTGCACACGATGGTGTAAAAACTCCCCAGGAGTAGAGACAATGTCGAGTGTAACTATTTATTCTTCCACATGCTGAAATTTTATTTATATTACATATCTGACATGTTTTTTTTTTGCTTATACTATAATTCAAGAAAACGTCAAATAGTAACATAAGAACAAAAACTCTAGTGAAAAACCAGAGGAGTAACTAGTACTTAATAAATTTCTTCACTGACAAAAATCATATTTTCTCACAATAATATTTAGCACAATTTACAACATATTTTAGGATACCTCGAGAAGAAATGATTTAATCTATTTTCCCTTTCTTGTTCTCTCGTTGTCCAAATGTTTTTTGTTTTTTCGTGTAAATTACATGTTCTGCGACGTGATTAATGAACTTGCTATTTTACGTATTTATGAAAAAAAAACCCTTCACATATTTAAGAAACACCAAATTCTAACCACATTGATATTAATTTAGTCATATTTTGAGTATTTCTGTTGGTGCACTGCCACAATTTTTTCATATCTTTGTCACAATAACTAAGGTACACCATTTAGGAGGTGATGCGCACGTGACGCTACATAAAGATCGTCTCAGAAGAGTACAATATTAAATGATTGAATGAAAAATAAAGAAGGATTTATGGTAGTCATTTCTTTTTTTCCCTCAGCAGTGCATTATAACACAGTAAAGACATAAATTTGTTCACAAATTGAAGAATGAGTAAAATTATACGAGAAAAAGTATTAATTGACCTAATCTGTATAAATATTTTTTTTTCAAGTCACATTCAGAAAGTTCGATGTACTAAGTATTTTATTGTAGTATACGTAGCATGTTATTAAGCTTACCTACATAGGAAGATAGGAGATAGGAGGTTGGTGGTATGACTATTGTTAGTAAGTGGACCGCTTGGCTGGGTAAACAACAACTTGGTCCAAGTGGAGGTGTTAGTAGGAGTAGTTAGTGATATTAAAAGTAGGAGATGAATAAAAGAAGAATGGTTTATTAATTCTAACAGCTATATAAAAACTGGGACATTGAAGTGAAAAATTACAATTTTTTTCTGACCCCTCCGGCAATTGAACGTGGAGTGACTCGGTTGCGAGTAAGCTGTGCCACCGGAGAGGCCACACGATACATTTGAAATTCATGTAATATATACAATTCTTTCATAACAATATGTACTTTCCTTACTTAGTACCATGGTAAAATAAACCAAATAAAGAAAGAGGAACGCTGTATCAAACAACATTACACATTTCATGGAGTAATTATCCCTAATTCTCATAATGCCAAAAAATAACGAAAACATTAATTGCATTTGTTTTGCGCTTTCGCTCTGCTACGTTTCCGCATCGCGGAGTTGCTGCTACACATATTTCTCCTCCCATCTCTCTTGCTAATTGCGTTGCCTCATCCACCGAGGTAAAAACCTTGCTTTGCTAATAACGTTAACGGTGTATCCCACTCGAAATGGATTCTTACATATGGTTGCTTAAATTTGCCTCATGGTACGGTTTTTAACGTAATTTCTCGAAGAAAAAAAAAGTATTTTAGAACGAAATCTACTTCGTGGTTCCTATTATGTGAGTCATCATATCATGCTAATATTTTTATTTACGTCCTCATATATTTAATATTTTGAATTCTACTTGAACTATTGACGATATTCTTGTGTGCGCGCCATATGGTCGCTACTGCCGACGGAAAATGTTCGGAGTTTGAATTGCGAAAAGCAAGAATGTTTTGAGATCTGACCCAACATATAACGTTTCAAGCTATTACTTTTTACCCTACTACATCATACATCATTCTGACGTGGGTGGCATTATAATAGCATGCAGACGTCAAGGCGAGTCCAATTCATTCGTAGGACACCCAGTATCATTCACACATAATTTTTTTTGCATTGGTTCTGGGTAATATTTTCACATTAATTTTACGTTTTGCTTTTTTCGGGTGATATTTTCACTTTACCTTCACCACTGTGAACGAATGATTTTATTAGTTTTATATTCACAAGTATTTTTCACCATCACAATCTTGCATTTTTATGCAACCCAAAACAACAAAAAACATATTAAGTTAAAATAATGCACAGCCTATTTCATTGAAGGTAAACATCACAGCTTCATTTCGAAAAAAACGTGCAAATTTTAGGTAAGAATTAAGATTATATTGAGCTTCTTTATTTATTTTAGCTAAATATGAGCTAAAATTTTATATTAAATATAAAATTTAACTTAAAAACATATTCCGATAAAGCATATTCTCCATCAAACTATACAAGTTATAAACTAGGTAAACTATTCTCTTCAGAACAGGTCTTCTGATTTTTAAGTTAATATTTTAGTCTGTAAACATTCTTTATTCACATCCGATACAAAATCCATTTAACCTAATGTTGTTTTTTTCTCTCTGTAATGTATGAAACAAATTACTAAACTTGATTTTAGTAACTTATTTCTGAGGGTTTTTTATCTCACAAAATTGCTTTTAGGAAATTTCCTCTATTTGATCCTCTGAAACAGCTTTTCATTTTATAATATTATTCGAAGTTTGTTGAATGTTTTCGTAAAAATTAAATTTACATAGTCCTGAGATCTATTATCTTTAAAACTCAATTAAATGTAGTCTTTAAAACTCGAAATGTTCTCACTTGAAAAATTCTTTGAGTGTACAAAAAGATTTTTCTTCTTATACATCACTGCTGGGCATATTGGCACCGTACGAAAACTCGTTACATTTCGATTTCAGCAGTAGCTCTTCCGTTCACCTGCAGCGCGTTTCCGAATGAAAATATGGAAATCCACAAACGAAGTCTGCTCTATCCGGAGCATCTAGAATTGCGGACGGCGGGAATCCAAATGTTCCACCTTATGAACGTAGAAACAGAAGGAAGGAACAGAGATGAAGCAGATTGCACAAATGATTCTAGAAATAACACCATGAATTCTCTCCAGAAATTTTATTCTGATTATTCCTCCATTTTAAGAGAATCTTTATTGCATTCTATAATGAATTGCTAGTTGCATAATAATTCTTATTTTAATTTGGATGTGAGTTCTTAATTTTTTTTTAATTAAATCATTTTTTGAGGTTTTATTGGCATTATTATTGCTTTTATTTCATAAGGACTATTATTTATTGGACACTAACCAAGTTCACAGCATTGTATTATATATTGCCGCTCTTGTATTAATATATTGCAAGTATACGTAGGTAGAAACTGTAGACTTCCAAGAAACATAGAGTAACTAATTCAAATTGTGTTGTGTGTTGGCAACAAGTAAACTCAATTGGTGAAGGTGACCGTTATGACCTATTTTATTGAGGTGTCAGAACTCCATGAATAATCTCCTTGGAAGAGGGAGCAGACTGTGGATTAATTATGGATAAATTAATGAACTAGGAGAATGAAGGAGTGAGGATAGAACTATGAGAGCAAAAACAAATAATAGAGAAATTAAAAGAGGGAATAAGTCCAGGATTTGATGGAATAACCCATGAAGTTGTCGAAAGAGGGTTAAAATCTATAGATAATAAATTGAATGAGATATACAATAAATGCATCTCAATTGGATACTTTTCAAATGTCTGGAAGGTTGGGAAGGCTAAGCTCTTCTTAAAAGGCAATGACAGGTAGCCGACAAACCCGAAATCATATCGACCAATTGCTCTGATACCAACTCTAGGAAAGGTACTGAATAAATGGATAACTGAAGGATTGACAACATATTTGGAAGAGGGAGAGCTATTAAACAGTAAGCAATATGGTTTCATGAAGGGATGAGGGGCAACGAATGCCGTGAAAGATCTAATGAATATCATAACGACAAGAGAAGAAAAGTATGTTTATTTCTTGACATAGCGGGAGCATTTGACAGTGCAGATTGGGAAATTATATTGATGAATTAGCAAGAAAAGAATGTACCAGCGGAAATATACAACGTATTGGGTTCATATTTCGAGAAAAGATACATATTCATGGGTATTGGGCAAAAGAATATTATACGCGAGATGTCAGTCGTATATCCGCAAGACAGCAGTAGCGGTCCCATATTATGGAACATATTAATGGATGAGGTTCTAAAAGAATTGCAGGAGAAGAACGTAAATTGTGTTGCCTACGCTGATGATCTGGTATTGTTTGTGGAAGGTGGGAGTCGGAGGCAGCTAGAGAAGAAATGATTGGAGGTGGTAAACGTATGTGAGAAGAGTTGTGTAAAGATGAAATTGAAGCTATCAGGAGAAAAAAGTAGAGCAATGCGGTTTGGGTGGCCAATTGAGAAACGACGAGAACCGACAATTAGGTTAGGGCATAACAACATAAAGGTTTAAATACGTATGAATAATGATAGACGGAACATTGTTTAGGGACCATCTCAATTACATAATGGAAGAAGCGAAAAAGATATATCATGGATTAATGCGAGTGAATGATACAAAATTCAATAATTGGAATGAAGACCTGATAAAGCTGTATAAAGGAGCAATACGACAGGTGATAGGTTATGGCTGCAACGTGTGGGGTCATACAGTTGTATATAAACACTATAAATAAAAATTACGACAATTACAACGGCTATGTTTAATAAAATTGAGTGGATGCTATACAACTACTGATGCATTTGAAGTGTTGTTAGGAATATGGTCAATAGATTTACAGATTCAGAAAACTACATTTCGGAAAAACATGTGCGTACATACTTAAAGTAACCTTCAAAGAAAGGAATAAAAAATGGTTTAAACCAAACAAAATTTTTGATGGAGTTTCTCACAGGCCATCGAAATTTTTTAACATATATAAAGAGGATTGGAAAGGATGTAGAGACAAATTGTTTGCGTGGAAGGGGTGAAGAAGATGAATACCATGTAATTTCTAACATATTATAACGTATTGACATTTTTGATAGCAGAAACAAGGAAAAAATAATAGAAGATGAAGCTAATTTTAAGTATTCTTAAAATACGTTACAAAAGTTGGAACTATTCGGGATGCCGTGAAGATAGAATAGAAGGAGTGACATGACAATAAATAAAAAAAAGTGTTTGGAAATGGAAAATAATGAAAATAAAACCCTGTAATGATATTGTTGAAGGCAGGGTGATCTAGGATCTAAGATCAAAATAAATTTAAAAAATGTCGTTTTCCACTATCAACAAAGATTTCCGGATAGCTAAGATACAGTTATTACCATGTTAAAAAATCTCACAACCGTGGGAACTTCACTCGCACCTCGACACCGATCGAAGCCACTTTGATTCAAATGTTGCTCTTAGTTGCACTTATTCTAAATCTCGGGAGACCCACGACTTTCAGTAAGTAAAAGGTCTACGATACTAAATGATGTATGGCCTATTTGTGACTGCTGTTTTCTTAAAAATAAATTCATAGTAACGAATAGACTATCTTTAAAAGATAGTCTATTCTTTCCTTTGAAACATGCATGGAATATTCGTATTACAGCAGTATAATATTACACAATCGCGCCAATAAAGCCGAAGAAGTACAGGTGCCTTCAAGTAGTGAGTATCACCAGATGTAATCAAATAGGTCGGGGGTGAATATCTTCGTGTTGAGCCAATACCACCAATATATATAATAATGTTTGAGACGTGTAATTTTTCTCGCTGTCGACAATGGACCCTTGAATTGAATAGAAAGTATAGAAGTTCCAAGAACTTGAACGAAAGGATACGAAATAAAATCGTACGTAAACGTTGTAAGAGATATCGTAAAAATTAATTTCCTCTACAACAACTTTTTACTCTTAGTTAGTTTCCTCTACTCAACTTTTTACGAAGTACTGATATGCCCCTGCCTTAGGTTCTAGATCCGAATTGATGGGATAGTTTCCTGCTTACTGCAGAATAATATTTTGGGGCATTAAATTTTCTACCATTCGACAATCAAATTTTATATTACTTATTTTAGCAGTTTTAATAAAACGACATATTTTTACGAACTTAAACTGATTATCAGGAATCTTGACCCACGACTTCTGGCACCCCATTGAGTCGTGAAAATCAAGTAGGCTGTATACAGAAGTAGAAACTTGGAGCATGAAATAAAATATCAATATTGGTTAAATAATAATATTATTTCATATTTGGAATATATACAAAAAACGTCAGTTGGGAAGTACAAACCCGGCATCGGCTTCGTCAGTCGGTGACATTGGAAGTAATTCAACTGGTTTAAAAGATATAATTCCGTCAATCTTACACGAGTATTGTAACTGTTTACATTGACTGCATTTGTTGTAACTGTTTACATTTACATTTTCCTTACAGTAAAGTTTAACCAATTTGCGGTTAAAGAGTTATACGTTTGCCGATTTTTTATAGTTTTGTGTAAATTTAATTCTTTTTTACAATTTTCTGTAAATTAAAAAAATGCTGCGCGTATGAAGTGTGGACAATTCTTCGTATAGTAAAACACAGACATTTAGGAAACGAGAGTGACATTGCTAAAACTACCAGAGGTTAATATATTTCATGAGACCTGTGTAACCAAAATATATAATAACCTTTATTAATATATTTTATGTAAACATTTCATAATTTTGGAATTGGAGTACTTAATTTCATTATAAGTACAGAACAGGAGCATAGTACCAACACGATAACGCCAACCTATGAGTCGAATCAAGGAGACTACATGCGTCGGACTTCGGCGCGTTACGTCACTCAACCAGTTAAAATAGTTCCAATGTCACCGTCTGACGGCGCTGATGACTGGTTTGCACTTCTCAACTGACGCCGTTTTTCGTACATATGGAACCGTACTCCCATATAAAGTTACCACTCCTGTATATAGTCTCCTTTGTGAGAATTCTTCTGTGAAATCGACGCATCTTGACGTGTGTATTTTTGAGAAAATTAAACAAACACGCAATATTGAGATTGCTTGCAGTCACGGATTTACAGCAAAGGCAAGTAGTGTGCAAGAGACTGTGAAATGAAACGGGGAGATGAGATTCTAGAGGCCGTGAGTAAAGCGTCTTTATCCCAATGATATTTAAGGGTTCTCGGGAGAATTCGGAGTAGCTAATTTGCACTGAAGGAATTAGCACTCTCTTCAAAGGAGTTTTGTTAAATCAAAGTCTTTCCCTTTTGAAACAGATTCCTAGAGTTGTGACGTTCTTCATTCGTTCTTGGAATGGTAACCGGGAAGTGTAAGGGTGAAGGGGGATGCGTCAGAATGTTCTCGATTATAATCAGAGCTCTTGAAGCATGTCTTTTTAAATAGTGATTGAAACTTCATTTTACTCATCGTATCTCCTTTAACTCATGGTATCGTGTCGGTCACAGCAAGAGTACATGACCGTAAAGAAACGTATCCTGGTAGTTATCCTTCAAATCGCATTGAAGTTATCCGTCAAATCAAACTACTAAAAAGAGTCTTAGATGCAAAAAATACGCATGCTTGTATTGTACTGCTGAAGACGCTCTAGCAGTGAAATTTCCTTTAGTAAAAGCATTAGTTAAAGACAATATTGTTACACATTAATATACTATCATTGTAATTTATATTATGTGTATTATAATGCTAGTTTCATATGTGGTGAAAGTTGTAGCTCATCGTTTTCCTGAACTCGACTACCGAAGTTTTCAAAGTGTACGAGTAATTGAAAAATTAATTCTATCCTTCAGTGAGCTCCCAACGTAATGTAGACGCTCCTTGTCATAGTCAACCATGACAGACTATTCAATGGACCTTCTGGCCTCATAAAAATACGTCTTTTCTGGATGATAGATTTTGATAGGGGCAGCTCGTTGAAAAAAAAAATGAAAGAGAACATAATTTATTCCTGCATTACCCCAGGACAGTGTTATTCAACAGGTGAGCTACGGCACACAAGTGTGCTTTACTTTGGAATAGGGGGAACTTCTTAATGTTTCTTCTTTTAATAAAGCATCATTAATATTAGTAACATTTTTCTCCTACGTATTTGAACATCTTTCAGATACGCCTAGAAACATTATCAGTAACCTTTCACGTAAAGACAATGGAGGAAAAAATGAAAGAAAACATGATCACGATAATTAGGAAAACAAAAATATATTCACGATAAACAGAAAATATTGTAAATAAATAAGTACTGTTGACATTAGAATTTTGACGAAAAAATATTAACTCTAAATAACGTAGGAGAGATAAGTTTTCAAATTTCATATTCATTTGTAGAGTAGAGAACGATAAAACGTCTCATATATCATATATATCCGCCAATAATAATAATAATCATCATCATCATCATCATAAATTTATTGATGATGCGGATTCAAAAATTTCAGTAAAAATTACTAGATAGGACAAAAAGTTAGCTGCGAGTTATAACACTAACATATGTCAATATGTTTATAATTTAACACAAAAAAATTATTTTACACATATAAATTATTATCAAACTNTCGAACTATAGATTATTCTGAGTATAGTGTTTAAAAATCATAAGAATTGAAATAACACTAAAATCACGATTTATTGTTACAATAAACACGCCCCTAGACGAAGCCTAGAGAACCTGATAAGAAATACGCCTCTACCCGAAGGAAAACTGGAGCAAAACCCGGGTTAGGATAGGATTACAGAATTAATGTACACAACCATGCCAAAGTTGAGTACACATAAAACTAAATTAATGTGAGCCATAAGACAACACAATCATGCAAGAAAATAGTTTTTGAAATTGTTATAAGTTATTTAAAAAGTACTACAGCAATGGCGTGAAAAAGTACAAGAGGGATTTAACTTTTATTAAAGTAAATAAATTCTTTTATATTGTAGAAGCACTGGCGCAGGATGTAGTTTTTAACCGCGGATTTGAACAGATTCAATTTCATAATATCATTTATATTCTTCGGCAGGGAATTATATAGAACGATTCCCGAATGATATGGTCCTTTTTCTCAAAGATTGGTTGACACTCTAAGCCGACGAATATTATTACTATTGCGTGTATAGTGTTCGTGAACGAGACTGTTTCGTATAAAGCAAGGGTGGCACATCAGTAATTAAGTCTTAACAAACACAACTGTTTCGTAAATATAAATGCAGGGAAGTAAAGATATTTAATTCATTGAGTAAAGGTTTACAAGGGTTTCGGGGGTGAGATTTACAAATTATCCGAATTATCCTCTACTGAATTCTGAAAATTTGAATACTCTGACCGGAATTACCCCAGAAGGTAATGCCGTAACGTAAATGAGAGTACACTTTTGCAAAATATACGCAACGGGAAATACGTGGATTAACTGCGTTAACTAAGTTTCGGAATGCGTACACAATTTGCTTAATTGGGAATTAAGATTGTCAATGTGACAATTCCATTTGAGGTTGTCTTGAACATGAAGACCTAAGAATTTTGTATTCGTAACAGTTTTTAATTGTGTTCCGTTTAAAGAAAGAGAACTCTGGGTTAAGGTTTTGTGATACTATTGTGAAATGACATAGACACTGTTTTGTCAGTGTTTACAATGAGAGGATTTGCATGGAACCAAGTCGAAAGGTTAGACAAAACTTTTTGAGCGTTGGCGTGTTTACATATTAAATTAGTGTCATCAGCAAAAAGAACCATTTTGCAATCGGATATGAATGATGACATGTCGTTCACATACAATAAAATGAGTATAGAACCGAGAATTGAACCTTGGGGTACTCCGCTAGTAAGTAGCTTTGTTTCCGAATGACAACGCCTAAAACCGTGTTGTTCGTCAGAGAGAATGTTATTTTATGATAAAAAATCTAGAAGACGCTTATAGAACAATTTTTCTAGGATTTTTGAGAAAGTAGGTAGTAGCGATATTGGTCGGTAATTTCCAATAATAAATTTGTTTCCTTTCTTGAGTAAAAGTTTCACTTTTGCTCTCTTAAATATGTTAGGAAACACCGATAAAGAACCATTAAAAATATTTATGAGTGGATTTAATATAGTATGGGACGAAAATTAAACAATAAACTCGGGTATATCATCTATGCCCGATGAAAATTTGTTTTTTAATGAGCTGATGTTTCTCATGACTTCAGTGGTGTTAGTTTCGGAAGTGAACATAGAATTGGGTACGTGGGTGGATATAATTGGAGGACATTGATTTGGATGTATTGAGTTCGTTATTTTACCAACTTCTGAGAAGTAAGAATTAAAGAAATTTGTGATTAATAATATTATTATGATAAGAAATAATATAAATGAACAAGACTGGTTGTAACAAGGAAGAATTCTAGACTTTCTAATTAGAGGTAAAAATGAATGTTAAATCTCGGGTATGTATTCAAAATATTTTATATGTAATACTCAATCTAACATGATTCTCAGCAATAATTGTATGACATTAAGAAGATTATAACTACCACGGCTCGGATTTTGCGTGTGTCGCATAATTTTCCCTGACTTTCTACGGTTTTGAGGAATCGATTGCTATCATTTTTCACCTCGTGGGTTCATTTCAATTTATTTTAATAGTATATATAAATGCATATTTTGGAAGAATTTTTGTTTGCATATAAATGCATTTTTTAACTGTTTATATTTTAGTTTAAAATAGTGTAATCAATAAAAATATTTCATGAACAGTCCATCCTCGTTTGCATAGTAATGCAATAAATTTGATATCACTTGAGCTTTCGCTCGCAATGTTTTCATTCACATGATAAAGGCACCAATGTGTACCGAATCGTTGTCATTTTAATAATCTTTTAAGTGTTCCGTATGTTATTATGTATTTTATGTTGAAATTAGTTGAACATTGATGTATTTCTACTAGGTTTACTTTGATTGGAGTGAAAATAAACTGACGACTTTCGGTCAGGTGAAAATGGCGACGAACCGGGAATCGAACCCGGGACTCCTGCTTTGATCGCAGGGGTGTTAACCACTACACCACCCGTTCGCCTTCCACGACTCTACACCATTTCCACCCAGACCTAAACCCCTGAAGACCTGAGACACATCTCCATACAGGAGATTTGGGAACCAGGTGGCACACAATGCTAAGAGCACTTATCACTTTTTTTTTAGTGCATGTCGATCGGAGCTGAGGATTACATATATGTTTAAACAGAAATCTCTAATTGTAAGATAGCGCTAAAAGCACCCACAAGATCCACAGGTCGAGATTGCTAGAGAAATATCAATTGTTTAAATTCAACTTTGTTGATATCACGATGTGCCATTGACACAGACATTATTTTTCATCAAAATATTTTATTACCATAAATGTTGTTAGACAGTTGTTCTTAGGATGACCACATACACATTTCTACTTTGAGAATAGTCATGTTCCGTGATCAAATTTGCTTCCATAATGAAAGGTTCCCATGCATGAATCTTTTTACGTCAGGTAGAAAATTTGATATGCAGGGCGACCCGTGGCGTAGTGCCTAACGCACTCACGTTCTACCTCAGGGGACTAAGTTCAATTTAAGTAGAATNGTGTTCGTGGCAGGTTTTCTCGGGGTTCTCCCGTTTCCCCTGCCTATCATTCCACCACAACGTTCACTCATCATCATTCACCCCCATGTCATTCATGAATCACCAGTCTCGGGGAGGTGCGGCAGGAAGGGCATCCGGCACTCTAGAAAATCTCCCGCCAAATCAAACTAAGAGGCATCATATCATCCCCATCTTCGACCCGTAAGGATTAGGGAAAAGAGTTAAGGTAAAAAAGAAGAAAATTTGATATTTAAAAACTCTATTATAATTTGTCATTCTTTTAAAAAGTGATTCTATTGTTTGCTAAGGTTCAACTCCCTATTCAACAACTTCTCTTTATTAAGTAAAGAAAAGTGAAGGTTAAATTATCAAAAGTAAAATTTACATTAATGAAAAATAATTAACTGGAAATTTTAATTTTTACCACTTGTATGATCATTCGTCTCGTAATCACCATTTATTCATGAAGCAGACTCAAGTTGCGGTTCGCTGATGGAGAAATTGCACATCGACCAGAAGTTCAGTTAGTAAAAAGTTTCCGAGCGATTTAAACTTCCAGACTACGTTCACACACTGCATAATGAATCACTGATGATTTTTTTAAAGCACACGACCCTTTTCCCAGGAAACGGCAACAACTATTGCGAGTTTACTCAAAGGTTAACATTTGCAGACATTAGAATATTTCTTAGAAGAGCACACTTATTACGTTCTTTGTTGTACACTTTCGTAAATTATATATTGTGACCCTTCTTTACTTATTGATCTCTTGAAATTTAACTTGTCCACAAATTTTTTAAATACTAATTACTAGCAATACCCTTAACATGACTGGCAAACAAATAAACCACCAAAAGTAATTCTGATTACTAAGTGTAATTGAAACGTTAACTATTTCATTCAGTCTTTGAGTTTTGTGGGGTAGCGTTCTTCCATGGACAGTCTACACCTGCGCGGTTTAGCCTCGCCCACTCTGACGCAGGTCGACTTATCCCTCTTCACGCGATGTTTCGCGCAGAAGATTCATTAACCTCGTCCACTTATAACCAGTTCTTCTCTGATCCTGATAAACGAGTATCCCACAATATTCATTACTCAGCGAGCAATTCTGTCCACATTAATATTGTGACATTATTCATCGGTCACATTAAATTTACCATCTCGTAGTTCACAAAAGAAGAAGAATGTACATTAACATGTCTCTTTGGTCTTCGCTAAATGAGTCGCCACTTCAGCGTTCCGAACTCTACTGCCCCGTCCATTCTCTCCATCTTCTTCCTTTCCTATCTTGTCAGTTGTACCGATATACACAATAAAGGAAAAAAGGAATTCCATATAAATCGAATTATTGGTTCAGTATATCATTATTGAGACAATAGAACAGAAAATCACTTTTACCATCAAACTTAACTATAAAGTTAAATGGAACTTATAAGTTACAAAGGAAATTATGTGGAATGAAACGGACAAGCTGCTGCTTTTACTTGCTGAAATTTTTCCTTAATTTCTTATTCCATTAAATAATCTCATTCACTTACCTCGAGGAAACTGGATGAGGAAGTGGAGCCAATCTTTTTGAAATTCCTTAGCGACCAGGAAACAAGCATCAACTCTCATCTTACAGTTTTCATTTCTCTCATGATAATAGTATCTGCTCGAAATACAGTAGGCACCTATTTTTTATGAAGTGGATTATCGGCTATGACATGTGATATAAAAATTAGTTTTACAGTAACAAACAGTAACCACATGGAGAGCAATATACCAACTGTAATTTTCTCAACAGACCATACAATTTTCATGGTGTCGTCATGATACATCGGATTCAAAAAAGAAATCCAACGACTCAATACGGGTTACACAGCTCGTGGTCACGAATCACCACAATAATTGTGGGTTTATATCTAATAAACAGTTTATGTTAGTAGAAATATTTATGAAAAATGCTTATATTACAAATATATTTAGTTGTCGAAGATAGTAGAAAATTTGATGCACAAAAAAATATCCTTTCAGAAAACAAAACAGGGCAATCCGTAACTCGGAACATAATTTTTCAGATAATTTAAGACATCAAATACCAAGACTAGCATACAATACCCAACATTATTTTCAAAGCCGGAAATATTTTCTTACGAGTTTATCCCAAATTCAGTCATTCTTCCCGAAATTTTTTGTAGTGGAGATTGTTTTTAGAAATTCTTTGATATTCACTGTTTCCTTCAAAATCTGGTGTGAACAACACCCAACCTTACTTTTTAGAGTTATTACGTTTTAGCGTAAAAGAAGATACACATTTTCTTCTGTTAATTTATGCATTCAATAAAGCTATTGGTATTTTTAATTCTCGCTCCATGTATCAAAATTAAATCGATGACAAGGTTAGAGACATTATTGAGTAAGAATCAACAAACATTTTGTAGTTTATGTGTAAAACATTTTCAACGTACGTTTTCGTGTCATAGTCGCAGGGTAAAGATCAGCCCGAGCATCATAAAGTAGGCTGTTTCTACGGAGACATAACATGTTTGGACATGTTATTCGAGTTGTGGCTACAAAATTACTTTTGATGTTATACCGACCAAACCTTATGAAATTGGATACAATAGTCAGGGAGAAAACAATTAAATATCCCGAACTGCGCTCGGTAAGTTTGTTGAATAAATATGCAATATTATAGAATTGTTATAATATTAAACTTGACAGGTAGAGTCTCCACACTTCACAAACATTGCATTTACTAGGACATGATTTTGTTTCATTATGATACAAAAAATTGATTTTATCCCCGTCGAATAACTTAGAGAAATCTAATATAAAGGAACTTTGAAACGAATACTCATAAAAATTATATTACCACCATACACTTCACAAGTCTCTTCACCAAAATTACATTTTCGTTATTTAAATTCGATGTCACCTGTCTCAATAATATATTTCAATAACCGTAAAAACCCAACTATTATTCAAAACAAAATACGTGTACTGAAGAGTGATGTCTTGTTTATTGAGCTGATTTACTGAAGAACGTTGTGATCTGGAATACACATCGCACGGAAAAACTACAAATCTAATGAAAACTAAATAATGAACGTACCTAAGGGAGTGGGAAATTTTTTTTACAAAATTTTAAAATTGATTGTTCTACTACAATTTACGTCCATTATATAATCAAAATAAATAAATATTAAAGACTTACGACCTACCAGTTACATAGAGATAAATAATCAAGAATAAACTAGCTCACTTTCATATATTGTCTGAGTGACTCTAGGAAGTAAGCAAGAAGTTATTTTATAAAAACAACGCTCTATTCGCTTCGTCCGTTCGATCTGTACCCTCCTCGTTTCTTTTTTAACTATCGTTTTGACGCTACTAACGTTTTGACGCTACTAACGTTTTGACGCTACTAACGTTTTGAGCTACGTCCCAGTATATTGACTCGGGGGATTATTTACAATAAGAGCAATTTTTTAAAATTAATAACTGGCAGAAGAAACCAAATATTTCATAATAAATGATTCCAATTTCCTCGATCACACTTTATGAAGATAAATTATTCAATTATAACACTTTTTGAACGATAATATTTTTTATTGTGTTTTACTTATATACAACATTTCGACTCGAGAATAGTTCTTATTTATATAATGGGTGGAAATAGTAGAAAAAGGACATCCTATATTTTTATTTAGTCCACTGAACTGTAAAGAATACACGGAAATTCATAAGAATGAATACTTTTGATCACAAATAGGAGTAGAAAATCGCCAAGCATTTGGCAAGAGCTACATTTTAGGTGCGCAAGAGACATTTCCAGAGTGCGAATGAAGTGTTTTCGGCGAATGGATTTGGCGCTTCCGGCATTGTGGATGTATCTCATCAGAACTTAGTGTAGCGTATTACCGCGGTCGTACTTCGCTGAAGAGGTTCTCATTGAAGCGTGGCGACTCCGTTGCCACCTCACGCAGGCGCGAGACGTGAACGGCGCCGGGGGAAGCTGCCCTGCCGGCGGCGTGGCGCGGCGAGCGCTTATGTTACAATGAGCAGCTGTTTTTAATTAAAGCGAGTCTCGGCTTCAGCGTCATTTTATTCTCTTGCTGAACCAAAAGTGGCGCACCATCAAGTAGATTCCTCTCTTTGCTTTTAATTGCGTCTGCGTGTTACGAGAACGGGACGCCCGACATGAAAGCACGTGTTTTATTTTGAGATGGTCACAAAACAGAATTGCAAACAGGATTTCTAGGATGTTTGGAATAATTAATGACTGCGATAGTTACATGTACGTGAGCAAATACAAGAACTAATTTACTGTAATTTTTCAGTGCTCAATTAGTTTTCCTTTTTCTCCATGATATATGAGAAAACTTGCTCTCGTACTAAAAGTGTTTCAAGAAATTATATTGCCCATTACATTGTTTAGGATATTTAAAACACATAAACGCCTTTTTATGGGCTTAGATTCTGGATTTTATATATTGTTTTCTGTGGATAATTTCCAAAGTACTCCGAAGTGTCCATAGTGCTGGAGAATGCGTTCTAAGCTTGTATACGATTTGAGCATTGTGTCCTGTACTTTGATTAGGAATGTGTAACCTTTGTTTGACTCCACGTCACGTGGAACACTAAAAATATCATATGATTAAAACGTTTTGGATGATTATTCACGTTTCTTGTACATTGTGGATTATCTTAGAGTTTTAAAAACATTCTCATAAAGTCCGCATATAATTACGTGTAAATTACTTAAATGTTGCATTATCAAATATTTGCTGAAATAGAACAACAAAGTTCCATGATATAGTTGTGAAAGTGGAAACGATAACACTTGCTACTATATGATTGATTACAAAAAATTCCCTCCATGACTTGATAGTGTAACATCAATCAAAACTATATTTTGAATTAACTGTTAACGAACAAAAGGATTACATTCGTTATTCAGATAGAAAAACAGATTTGTTATAGTATTATACGGAAAGCGATTACACAAATCACTTTGTCACAACATAAACATAATTAATATGCAAAGCGTTATCGCATTTTCAGTTCATTCGGAGTTATCAGCAAACATAATTTCGGGATATACGCTTTTATCGGAAAAAGCAAAATGAAACATAATCAAAAAGTATGGAAATGAGCTGGCTCAGGGTTAAATATTAAAACGGTGCTTTTAGTTTCCTGTTTGCTTTCTCTGCTGGATTTGTTTGTCATAATTCTTTCTAAAAATACGATACTTTATCAATTTATTAAGCTTGAGTAAAATTAAATTAATTATTTATATTAACCCTCTTAAACGTGCAAACGTTAATGTTATATTATCTTTTTTCAATTACGTAGAAAATACGTAACAATAATAAAATATTAGTTGCAAAATTTTCACACACTTTATCTGTAGAAGTGGATTTTGGAATTTCTTCTCGATAAATCTTTGTCTTAGAGTAGCGATTAAAATGTCAATTTCATTCATGTTCAGTATACATTTCTGCTTATTTTCGTTGCTAGTGTTCTACCCAGATGTCGAGCACTAATTTATTATGGGAAATCTCTTTTCATAACTCATATCATAAATATATAGGAATTTAAAATCGTAGAATATATATACTTCAAAAATACATTTTATTTATTATAAAATACATTAATATATGAGCAATTTATATTAAAGAGATGACACTGACTGCACGAAATTATATTTTTGTTTCCATGTTCAATTCACAAGCAAGGTAAAGAAAAGAGTGTTCTGAAATTGTATCACAAATATTTTCAAAATTATTAATAGGGAAATATGTTCTTCCGTGCTGCATGCATGTTCAAAGGAGCTGTAACATAACACCTTCCAGCACAAGACACATTATACATGCTCAGTAAAACACCCTATTCTATTAATTAACTGCAAGATATTTAATTTGGGAGAGATACTTTAATTTGTCACATTGAGTTGGTGTTTTTGCATCTCTTTGCAGGTTTTAAATGATCATATATAGAATGTACTGCTGTGATGGTTAACACATTGATACGATGAAAGACGTCGACGTTTTAAAGATCACCTATTTCAAAGAAAAATAGTCTTAACAGTTGTGTCTATCACAGAGGCTACAGCCTGAATTGGCCGAGTCATTTCATTGGAAATCATTGTAGTCTTGGTCGGGAATGCCCAGAGGAGTGAAATAATCCCCTCTGAAACAGCTCCAAATCATTCCTTTATCATTCTTCGTGAGTTCACACTGTATTTTTGACTGTAAATGTCATGCGTCTCATTTGTTTAAAAAAGAGATGAGTTTCAAGTACCCTGAGATTAGAAATTTTAATTTTTGGACGAAATCCACTCCGCTTATTACACACAATGTGGTGTCCGGGGAATCAGTTGTTTTCCATCTTATTGAAAATACTTCCCAACGACTTAAACGAACACAATGGCAAATTTGTTTTATTGTTCACGAAATACCTTCTAAATTTTTGTCAAAGAGTGATTTTATTTTGTTCACTACCCTTATCCAACAAAATAGAGGGTCTGTGTTAAACCAAAACAATTGGAGGATTTCGTAACGAAGCAGTGAGAAGTGTTTTTGGGAATCACTCACTCTATATTCATGAAAGCTACGATTTCAGAACTCAATCCAAGACGGATAAAGAAGTTTCAATTGAAATAAAAATGTTGATGAAGAGGGGCGCAGGAGAAGTACCTACTATCGTTAAGTGCTACGACGATACAGGGGTCAGTTGTGGACCACAACAAACACGAAAACAGAAGAAGTTCCTCGTCTTCAAAAAAAGTGTAAGAATGATCCAAACGTTCTGAACAAGAGGAATTAACGTGCATCGGTTCTAAAAATTTAAAAAAGAGAATTTCTAAAAATGCGTGGAATTGTCCCTGTAGTGTGACGTAATATATCGATTACGTCTATCGACTTTCATACAAATAAATTTGGATGTGTTCAGATTCATTGATATGTTTAGATTCATTAACTCATTGTGTCTCCCAATGCAAATCCGAGAATCAATAGTCCTAAAGTTACATTTTCGCTATAGTTGTAGAAATCTAGTTTCCTTTGTTCCCAAAATTGCGAAATTTATGAGCAAGGATAAATGATGAATCTTGAGTGCGAGAAATCAGAAAAAAAAAGAATTTTTCCGCAACATAATTTGCGTGCCAGAAATTGAGTGTTATTCATCTTTATTACATAGTTTAGTTATTAATAGCGTTTCCTTACATAATTTAGTGGCGACAGATTATAATACTGATTCTTCATTTTTGAGGTACTCCAAATTCATTGACTTTGTAACACAATCGCGAGGATTAAGCATAAAACCACCTCAACACACAAACCTTCAGCAGCTGTCACCTTTCACACAGGAACTTTCTCTACAGACGACATCCGTCGACTCCCAGGTTATTTCTTCCTCGCAAAACTTATTTCATTTCAGCTACAGCTCCGGGAATGTGGTTTTTCTCTTCTCTTTTTTTAGTTCAAAAAATAAAAGTCAACTTCGCCTTTCATTAAGTGAAATATTTCATAAATTTAGGTCTAAATACTGAAATAATAAAATACGCAATTTTTCATCCATAGTTTGCTTCAACGATATATGTTTAGAATGTCTATATTATTTTTTATACTTCGTAATTATGAAGTTAATATGTTTCTCACATAAAATTCTACGCCGTAAAAAAAATTTAAATAAACTCTGATTTTAGAACACAGAAGTATTCAAGGTGTGTAAAACATTCCCTTTCATACTCCCTACAACGCATATTTTTCCTATTCGACCAGTATTTCCACGTTTAATCTCTTAGAATGTTTACTCTTATCTCAAACAGCGCAGTACTATAAGCGCTTTAATACTTAAAAATTTTGTTTCGGCGGTTTTAGTGATCCCACTCCGGCAGTTACAGTTACCGACAATCTTCGCGGAAGCCTTTTTTTCCCCATGGCAGTCGGAGCGAGATGGAAGGTGCGGGGGAAGTAGGAAATGTGCGCTGGGTGCGAGGCAGCTGTTTCGACAGAGGCGCATGCCGTTTTCGGGCTGGAAGTCTACACTTGGCCTCTGCGATAACACTCGAAATTACTACGCGGCGGGAGGGAGTTCGTGAGTGGAGATGTTGGGGTGGGATGGGGGTGGGGATTTCATGTGAATAAGGATAACGCTCCGAAAGACACAGAGAGATTCAATCCAAAGTATGTGTTCGCCGATGTGGTGAAGAAAACAATGCGTGTATGTGAGCATATAAATGGGGTGGGAAGATGAAAATGAAAAACGAGGAAGAGAAGGTTATGAAACCGACAAAGAGGTGGAAAAGAGAAAAGGAAAAATGGCAGGCAAAATAGCGTTACATTTGTAAGAACTCACAAAATACAGGGCACTTTCCAAGTTCCTTCTTCATAGCACGAGATGAATCGTGTATGTGGTATCACCCTCTACAACTCCTCCAAAAAGAAATAAATGAGTTCTGGTTATCACACAGATAACCTCTTACATGGTTTCCATGTATGTTTTTTTGGAGAATTTTTTTATCTTTATATCGATTTTTTGATATCACGTAATTCTTGGATAAACCAGAATTTCGTCGAACTTGTATAATTGCATTCATCTGAAAAATAATACATAAAAATTAAAAGTTTGTGAAAATACTGTATTAGATCAGTTTTGATTCACGAACCTCAGAGATCACACAGATGAATGACAAAGCATGTGTACCTCTTGAACAAAATAAGAGACGAACCCAAAATAATCAATAAAAAGAAATTGTTCGAAATAGAATCTTATTTTTACTGTTACACGTAAAAATCAGTCAACAAAACACTCTTGTTCTGTATGAGGAGCGTAGTCTCTACGAGGCCACCTCAGAGGTCTTTGGGTCTCGCAAGTTGAATGAAGGTGGAAGGCGGGAGGCGAACGGGATGGCGCAGTTGGTAAGCGCATGAGTTCGAATCTCGGTCCCGTCTCCCATTTTCATTCAACATAACATAATTACTCTTGTTAAGTTTGGTAGCCAAACTTGTTTATCGGTATGTTTGTTCAACTCAGACAATGAGCCAGTTTCAAATTCATTTGTTCCAATCCGTGTTTATTAGAGAAGGGGATAATTTCCACCCACATAATATTATCGATGTAGGTAGTTTTACGACACATATTGAACTAATAGTTGAATGATATGTTAAAAATCGTAGATAATACCTAGAATGAGCTGCCTCATTTAATTAGTGAATGAGATAGATTAAGATAGTAAGGGTAAAGTGTAGATGAACGAATATCGAAGTTCCTGCAAGGCAGGGTATAGGGAGTGAACTATCGGAGGAAAACTAGAAAAATCTCGAATACAGATCATCCGATTACACAGAAATATACAGAAAATTGAAAATATTTGTATGTTGCATATGCAGACTAAATAATTATTTTGGTCATAATTAAATTTTTGAAGCTACAACAAAGGCAGCGCTGCTGCACCAATTTATTTGAAAACGCTTTTCAAATCTAAACTATTCGTCCAAATTATACGATTTAAAGATGTTTTTAATCTTTGTTAAATGCATAAAACAAAAAATCTATTAAATTTGACGATAAGTGATTTTTTTTCTTTACAAATCATACTCAATCATAAATTAAATTGAAGTATTCTAACACTCCTATTTTTAATAACGTTTTTTCGATAATTAAGGTAAACCTTTGTGGATAGACATATGCTGTCGCGGATTATTTGCAAACTCTTTGAGGGAAACAATATTGCCATTCATAGTCTATATATTGCCATTCACCTACCTCCAAAGTGCCGTAAGCAAATATACCTCTTTTTTCTTCCGATTTCATTGACATTTATGGTCAAAATTACTTTCTATCTTTCTTTTCACGCATTTTAAAAATAAAAGCTAACCTATGTTTATCCTAGACATCTAAACCATCTCCTTGCCGAATTTCATGGTGATCCGTTCAGTGGTTTAGTCGTGATCAGGTAGCGAACAGACACACTTCGCGTTACGCATTTATGTAATAGTACATGTCTTTCACGACTTTATTTGAAATTAATCTTGAGAAGAATGGATTGAGTATTCTTACAATAAACTTTTGAACTTTACATTCACCAGACTTTGTAAAAATAGATATATTTTATAAATTTTAAATTTTTTGTAATTATTTCAGAACAAAAGAATTGCTCGCTCTGTACAAAACGTAAGTAAACAAGTTTCAATTAAACCTTTGTTTCAACGTAATTAGGTAAACATATTTCGAGATTTTTCACACCAATCTGGAGTTTTCATATATTTTCCCCGGTGATAGATATAACATAATTGACATGTTTTGACTTGAGATTAAAACGTATTTAATAATACAACTATTCCATATTACCACAGCTAAAAGGCCTGAAAATATTCGCCAAAAACTGCGAGTTAAAGGGTTACACAGTTGGCTACGAAAAAAATGTGATGAAAGCCATGACCACGGAATGTTGAGCAGTGGTCGCGTCTCACTACTTATGAGTTACAAAGGTTTCAACGCCTGTTTGTGTCGCGTATACGCGTTTAGCTACGAGAATCATGCATTCGGTTAAATTTTTCGTGGTTTTGCAATTGTGATGTAAATGGGATTCAAATATTATTTTCTGCAATGCTCAAACATTCACTTCGTTTTGAATAAAAGAATGCAATACATACAATTGTTTACAATTGAAATTTAGTTGATATTTGAATTAAGATATAATAAAATTAAGATAATTATAAAAGTAACGAAAATTAAGATTTTACAGAAATTTCTCCATAATTTTTGTAATTGAACTGTCATTATACATGACGACATTTCAGATAAAAAAAAGTTCATAAAAACAAAAGAAAATCGGAAATATTTGACGATTTTTAACATTATCGCACTCGTGGCGCTAACCACATCTCTTCTTCCTACAAATTATGTAATGATTTAAGAACTACACCTCACTTAAAATGATGTCGACCGAAGTGTGTAAATATTAGGCATTATTTTATATTTGTTTAGTAAAAAACTGTAACTGTTGTCTTAAAATATTTATTTTTTAAATCATTTCACACTAATTTAAATCATTAAATTTTTAATAATAATTAATATTAAGTATTCATATTAAAAGATGCAGGTTTTTACGTTTTTTATGTTTCTATCAGTAAAATTTGTAGTTTTTAAATCAAGGATCTGAATACTAGAAATTACGTAACGTTAAATTCACTATAAAATAACGATACGTCAATAATCTCTCCCCCTCTTCCCAGTGATGTGATAACTTCAATTATATTATCGTTTTCATTCCATGACCGTAAAATCAAATTTTCTGCTGCAGTGTCCACCCATTTTCGGTTAGTAAAATCCATATCAATTTTTGTACCAAAAAAATTTTGAATGACTATTTTTGAGAATCACTTCGGGCAAAACTGATCCTTCTTTGGTCTGCAGAATGTCGATAGCGGCTATTAAAGTAAATTTTTACAAGGATATTGTCTTTGACAATCGTTTTTATGTTTCAACATCATTGTATCAAATTGAGGTTTTTACAATTCGCTTTCGTTTTTCTAAGAACAACAAGCAGCTTTGTGGAAGATCAATCATTGCATTATATTGATAACTTCAGATCAGGTAAAGCTGGACGAGCCGGAAAAGAACCCGGGACTCTTGGTTTTATCGCAGGGATGTAGACCAATACACCACCCGTTCATCTTCCACAGTTGTACACCTGTTCCACTCAGACTGCGTGCTGATTCTTCAGGTTTGGGTGAAAATGTGTACAGCAGTGGAATACGAAATGGTGGTGTAGTGGCCAACATCCCTGCGATCAAAACAGCGTCCCGCGTTCGATTCCCGACTCGTCGTCATTTTCACGTGGCCGAAAGTTATCATATATCTTCTCCACGTGTAGGTACACGGAATAAATATATACATTGCTATATCTTATTTCTAAAAGGTAATGTTTTGAAAAGATCCCTTTTCCTCCTTAATCAATTACCAAAAGTGAGATATCTTCACAAATATTTCTGAACTGTAAAATTATCGTAATATTGCACAACTTCAAATTAAAATATAATATTTGTAACGGCCCAGAATACACTCAACTCTGTTCAAGGACATGGATAGGCTATGTATCCATGGCCTTGGTCCCGCTGAACTTCCACTCATGTTACATGTCCCTCGGTCTAACACTCTACTCAGTATTTGAAACGCTCAAGAGTTACGATGTGTGTGTGTATATTCCAATTATGGAGCTTCAAAATTCTTTAAATTAACACTTTGTGTTATTGAGACGCCGGGTCAATTTATATCAGAAGAACGAAAAAAGAAGCTGATCGGCGCTTACGAAATAGTTTAAAATTTGTCACTCTGGTATTTACCCGATATAAGATTTCGTAAAGAATGGTCCTGGAAGTCTGAGGTTAAATGTGATAAAAATTCACTAAGAATACACATTTGAACTGTCTCAATATCAACCTGTGTATTAATAACTGTGTGGGAGAATTATTTGTTCGGATTCAACTAAGAGCATGAATGTGGAGGAAGGATCATGAAAAATATTTTTTTCTCTTAAACTGCCGTCGAGGGAAAGTTAAAATATCACGTTTCTGTGAGAAGGAAATACATCCATATTTTACCATAGAGTATAGTCTGTTATAGTTGGCTTTCTGATGTTTTACATCAAGTTTGTGGTCAAATATTTTCTCAAATATGCAAGCTATTAATCTGATACTTTAGCACTGCAATGTCTTAAGGCTGATTAGTCGAGGTAAAAGAACAAGTTACTAGTGATTACAGTTCTATAGTTACACGTTGTCAAAGTATGGCACAAACATCGCGCAAAGTAATTTCGGAGCCACTTTGAGGTTAAATTGTGGACCGTATGTTGTTTTATGTGCATTAATTTCATGTTTACTACAAAAAATTGATTTATTATATCAAATTTCAGCATCATAGCTAATCTGGATGAGCTACGAGAGAGCGTGAAACTTTCCAGAATCTTCGCAGCCGAAGAAACGTTGTCAGTAGGAACTCCTTAGAGAAGGCTGTGTTGCCTCTAATATTTAAGATCAGGAGCTAAAACTTCTCAGAACGTCCTTTAAAATACATATTTACAGCTACACAAAATTTCAGCAAAATTGAAGATGGTCGAGTGGAGAGCTGTAGGCCACTTGACAAGGAATGACCTTTCTTGGGTATTTAAACTTTCCTCTTTTAAAACTTATGTGATTGTACAGAGATCATTTTCGGAAAACAATCGCTCCATAAGAGTTAACTAAGCTGTTAAAAGTTCATATTAATGCATCTGTTCGAACGTTGGGTGGTTTTGTCCATATTTGCCTCTAGTTTGATGAGAATCAAACGTGTGCATAGCTAATTTTTAAACATATATAAAGGAACTCCATGAACGAGTGAAACTTTTGTCGATTTCAAAGAGATATAGCATGAGAATCATTTGAATACGAGTCATTTGAATCGTATATCCATAAAGTATCATAATTATTTTTTGCAGTATTTCTTCCACTACGTACAATTTTATTTAATAGTGAAATTTAAATTGTTTAATTTTCACCCAAGCTTCATCTTTGTTACAAAACACAGGTTATTTCACGGAACATTTCTTTAAACATTTTCAACAGACTCCAAAATACTTATGCTTGTCTGGACAAGTCAACATATCAAGTATGTCAAGAATATATTTCAATAAGGAACTCTTTCTAGCATTCAGAAGCATTTAAACGGATGATAATTGAAAGGCGTAATGGTAAAATGAGCAAAATTTACTTTGGAACGTTATTCATTGACGTTTTGAATGGTGTTCTGAGCGCATGGTTTAGCATAATGTTTCATGTGCAAATACTGCGACTGTGTGACTGGGGTACTCGCCTGACGGCAGAGCTCATGCGAAACCGGCAAGCCGTTATTTTGACGAGTTACGTCAAAAAAATGAAAGATAAACATTTTACTATGCATGATTGTCCAAACTAACGTTTCTGTGTATTCATTTATCTTGTACATATATTGTTCTTTGTTTTAAAAACAAATTACATTGACGAGAAAAAACTTACTTTGTTTGTCTTTTCTTGTGACATTCACTAGCTTGTCAAATAGGAAAATTTGCTGTGCTATTTCCACCTCAATACCATGATGAAATCAGCAAAAATAAAATAAAATGTTCTGAACATAATGTACTTTTAGTTTACAGAACAGAAAACAACCTTTATGAAGACTTCACTTGTACTTTTTACTAGTAAACCGAATATTCGTATAATAATAATAAATGCAATAAATAATTCTACTTTTTACCAAAGCATGGAACTAGTGACAAATTCAATTATTCTCATAATAACCTATCTCAGAATAAACTTTCTTGGAAATAATAATATTCATCAACTCAAAGACCATGAAATGTGCTCACATGGAAACTGTTCTCTTCAGGTGAGAAAGGGTGTCCCGACCCACTGATGACTTGGTACTGAATTTTCGACTTAATTTGCTTTCGTTCTGAGAATTACGGTCTTATAAAGTTTTATATCCTTGACACTGACAAACATGAATAGAACAGTGTCCACATTGTTCAATCATCCTTGGCCGGGAAGAGTGAGATTTTGTTCACCCTAGCTTAAATTTTATGAATGATTTGGTCACATCGGTTTTAAGCAAGGGTGACAGACTTTCTCCACCAATTGATATTCACGTAAACAAGCTTTGGTTGCGATATGCTTGCGGAAAAATTGAAAAATACGAATAGACTTCGACGAAAACGACTCAAAGAACAATTTTTTATCGAAAATAACACGGAAATTAATGAGCAAATGCTTGGCAAATATGGTAGGACAAATCAAAAAGGGAAGGCCAGTATACAAATACATTAAAAGAGCGGACTACAAGAAATTTAATAGCAAATGGTTTGAACCTTCAAATAATACTTGGAGGGAAAGGGGATGAGACGCCAGGCCTCGTAGAATTACATGGAAACAAGAAATTATATACAATTTCTGATTAGGGATGGAGAACCAAAATATACGGAAGAGAACATCTAATTAAGAATGAAGAGCGTATCAAACACTTACGCCTTGTGTTAATAAAATATGTGAAATTCGAGACATTGTAAAAGGAATTTTTAGGAAGATCGCAACGGAAGAAAATTCACACAGAGTGTTAAAACAAAGTCACTTTGTTAGAAATGTGGCTAATATTTAACTTATACTTAACCAATTGTCGGGGTAATCAACTTTTGATAACTTGAGCTTAAGGATTGTCAATAATCTGAAATTTATCTGCGTGTTCTTTAGTCAAAGAATCCCCTCCAAAATAAATCAATTAAAATTACAGAAGGAAAACTAACTACAAATAAACTAACTACAAATAAACTAACTCCAAAGTAAGAATAAAGTCAAAATCAATGTGAAAAGGCACTGACTAGTTGCTATTGTAGGAACACATTCCTACATATACAGAGAACTACGTACCTATGATGAAACTCCCCCACACGAATGTTACATGATAGCCATGTTGTTAACTGATTTCCAAGATGATATCACTCTTCGCACAAGAGTCTCAACATACGACGCCAAAGAATCCTAATATTATAAATAATGGAAGACTCCTTGATACACACGCGTGCCGCGTGCAGCCAAGACGCCCTTCGTTTATCTCTCAATAAACGAACCTCGACATAGTGTTACGCCCCTACCGGTAGCAACGAACTTTGATTACTTTAGTTTACGCTGGGAACTGTGGTCGAAGTAGCATCGCCGCCCGATAGCCTAAAACAGGACCCCAGCTGATTACGCTGAAAAACCCTTGAACAGAGCACGTCGACATCCGATTACCTCTACAAGAAGCCCAGCTCCGCGAAATAACTCTAAGTTATTATTACGCTGACGATTTTCCACGAGGTCACGTCGCAACCTCTAACGAGAAGCCCAGCTCCGCTGAAATATCCTATGTCCAAGAACCTGGATCATCGGCACGCAGAATTCGTCGGTCGTGGGACTTACTCTACGATCCCAGGACACAGCACGACACCTTCGACTACCGACTCACCTGAAGCCAGTCGTGAGTTACACGAACGAGGCACGAATTCACATTGAACTTTCAACGCCTGTCGTTCTGGTGTTATTCTTTGTTCACTTTACGACGACTCTTTTAACGTAATAAACCTTGTTCTAATTGAACCTTTGAGTATTTATTTTGGAGAGGAGGAAATCTTACTGCGAAGCAAGCCTACATGCAGAGGCTTGCGAAGAAACTAAAGAAATCTTCCCCGACACTATAATAATGTAGTCATCTATAAAAATTTATAAAAATAGCTTATGAGGTCGTTCACAAGACCTGAAAGTATATTAAAGCAGTAACCTGCTAATTCACGAATTTTGTGGAGTAATCTCACTTGTAGTTCTCTCCTCAGANTTGTAGTTCTCTCCTCAGAGTTATTGGGCTTCCAAATTCCTGTCACCACAAAGAATACACACGATAATTTGTAACACTTTAATTCTTGTGATGTTGGAAGTTCAACTACGTTTAGTTCTTGCTATGATGGGTTGATAGTTCATTCGTACATGTCACCGTCAGGTTGTGTAATTAACACTTTACGAAGAAGTTGCTTACACACATATATTGAATACATAAACTTGCAAGTTATATTCAAAGTTACGAATGTCATCTAGGACAGGCTATAAGCAATGGCATTCGACTAAGGTCGGAAGAAATGGTCACTTTGGTGTGGTCCGCACACACAGTTATAACTTTCGATTGTCCACGAATTATGCGATTGTATAGATTAAAATATAGTGCAGCTAGACGCTGAATAGGCACTGGCTAAGTACAGTTTAAGTGGTCGATGACGGAGTGAGCGTGTGACTTTATAGCGAGTAAGACAGCGACTCGACACTGTAGTGATCACTAGCACGTCGCTCACGAGAGTGATGTTCTCGTCTTCCGAACAAGTTCTTGTTCCCCTGGTTACTTCGTATTTTTGGGATTGGTTGGCTCACTGTATTTAGTCACTTGTTTTTGAGTTCACTTAGAGATACATTGTTATTAGTCTTTCATTTGTTTGCTTCTAGAAAGAATTCTGAATATTGAGGAATGTGAAAGTATATGCATTCATTTGTTAACTACTATAAGTTTATTCTATTCACTTGTCTATTAATAGAATATGTAGCATTCTGCTACACACTAAACTGATGAAACTCGACAAGGAGATAGTTCAGATGTCTAAAGTGAACATAGGCAACAATGAACGGTATACTCAAGTTATCGAGAGTTTGGGCACTATAAAAACAAAGATGTCGGACTCGAGTGATGTATCAGGACAGCCACCACCAATAGTTTAGAACAAAAACCCCGACACTCGTTAAGACTTGGACTGCCTCAGATTGTCGTTTGATATTAAAATCATCGTTTGGTAGCACTTAC